>JAIPRN010004421.1:0-15100 GCA_025469175.1 Geopemphigus sp. TES_GeoC_2020
AAATAATGAATTTTACCCTAAAGGAGATTTTAGACTTTTATAAGCGTTTTTTTTTTTTTTTTTGTTAAATCAATTTTAAACATAAAATTTTATATATTTAAATATATAAATAATATATATTAGAATATATTTAATATATTTTTTTTTGTTAGAAATTTAAAAAAAAATCGTCGTTTTACTCCAAAATTGTCTAATTTGAACAAAAATTTAAATTTAAACGTTAAAAAAGATTTTCTCGCCGACAACTTTTTAAAAAATGTTAACAGCCGTTAAAATAACATATAATAAATCTTCTATCGTTTCAACCGTCGGTTCTAAAATAAATAAATGTATTAATTTAGAAAATAAAAAAATTGAAATTTTCAAAATCCTGTATTTAGCCCAAACTTAATGGAATTTACGTATATTATTAAAATAAATCGTTTGTAAACATTTCGAATATACCGAAATACAAGTTTTGGTATTATTATAATAATATTCGGTTTAATAAACATTGTACATATGAATATGTTACCGAAAAATGGGACCGAACTACTAACAAATTGAAACATTTTTTATACGAAAAGTGTTTACAAACAAAGAATAGAAAACAATAACGAACCGTGGATGTCGAGTTTAGTTGATTACTTCATCGTACTTTGTAATAGTCGTATTATTATAATAAATTTAAAAGCGGCGATAAATCGTCGCCGTCGTGAAACGATTCTCGGCGAAACTTCGTTTATTATTATTCTTC
Organism: Geopemphigus sp. TES_GeoC_2020; assembly: GCA_025469175.1. Taxonomy (NCBI): domain Eukaryota; kingdom Metazoa; phylum Arthropoda; class Insecta; order Hemiptera; family Aphididae; genus Geopemphigus; species Geopemphigus sp. TES_GeoC_2020. The sequence continues at coordinate 737 of JAIPRN010004421.1, forward strand.
GTAGTATGTCGAAAATCAAATTTCGCGCGTTTACAAAAGGCGATATTCCAGAATCAAATTACGTTTTTCTGGTATTTTTCCTTCCTCCCCCCCCCACCCACCCGCTGGTCATTAAAATAACGTCGAATTCTTCCCGTACGTTCACCGGACGCGTTTTAGTTCGCGACCAAAACTAAAACGCGAAGTCGTCGCCGAGAGCACATACACGTGTGGGCGTGGCTAAATTAACGTCGTACTTTGCGTACATGTACGTATCATAATATCACGCGGCGGAAAACGTCAAAGGTCGGTATTTAAAACCGATCGATTCGGAGAACGGCCCGCGCGAGTTAGCCTCGGCGGCAGTCCCCGTCCGTCCGATCCGCTGGTCGTCGTAAAAATAACGAATTTGACCCGTACCAACGCACGTTGCGTCACGACGGACGATTATAAACGCGCACGTCACGTAACCATGTTACAGCAAACGCGGGTTATAAACGGCAACATTAATTTTTCACCGGCCCTGAATAATAGACGCGGCGGGAACACCGGCCTCGTAACCGTACACTCTCCGTATTGACCGGACGTCGTCGTTGTTGCAGCGGTGTACATGAATGTCGGCGAGTCCGCCGGAGGAATGCCGCCGATTACCACCTATTGATTTATTATTTGACAGTAGCGTTCGCTGGTAGTGTGCGGAAGAGGCTCGACTAGGGTGACGACCCTTTCCTCCCTCCCCCCCCTCGCCAGAAATTTCGGGCAGATCGAGTTTTTAACGTACGCGGCTTGTTTGAAACGACGAACGTTCCGAAATGTTGTTGTTACTCCTGTTTTCACATTCCGTTTGTTTCGCCGTTTCCCGATTGATACATACATTTCAAAAAACGTATTCACTCGGCGTTCGCGTTTTATACACGGGCGAATTGCGATCAAACTAAATCTACGTTTGTAGTACGGTTCCGATATCTGTAACGAATTGATCGAGCGCAAAATGTCCGTACGCAATTTAATTTCGATAAATATCGAAACAACCAGAAGTTGGTAAAGTGCCGTGTTAAAGTTCCAAAAACAAAAAAAAACAACGAAACGCGAAGTATTTCCGAACAGATTATACGTGGGAGAGGTGTTTAACGTAACAAAACAATGGACGAATTGAATACCACGTTTTTAGAACGAAAATTGAATCGTGTACAAACGCGAAGTTTTCGACGATTTTAATTTCATCATTTTTACGACATCGTGATAAACGTAAACATTTATCGACTATATTCGTGGGCACGACATTCGACCATATATATACATATTTGTCAGTGTACCGTTATTTTCGCGAAAAAGATATCGTAATCTCGCAATATTATTCGTCGCGTTTACGTTATCGTTCGTTATTGCCCGCGACGTTAATAATAGAAACAATAATAAAAACAACCGTGTGACCCAGTTCGTGAACGGGACGCTAACTGTAGATCTCGACTTTTTGAAAACGCGCCAATCCCCGTCGTATTACGCGTGAAGTAGCGCCGTCGTCGCGACGTTAATATTAACGGGCAGCTGAGATTACCACGGGAACGTTGCGTGGCGGGGTGTCGAGCGTTTGATTGTTTTCGGAAACGCGGAGAACGAAGGAAACGCCGACGACGATAGATATTCTGTTACCGGGCGTACGTAATAGACGGCGTAAGACGCGTTATGTTGTTTTTTGGCCCGTGGTCGTCGAATTTCGAAAGTTTTTATATTTCCCAACGAAAGCGTAGGTTTTTTTTATTTAACGCGGAGTTCCGATTAATTATTTCCCGATAAGCAAAATCGACCCGATTCGCACCCTCCCCTTTGACGTGTCTGAATATCGTTGTTGTAGCCATTTCTCTCCTTTTCGTTTGCGCGTGACCTCGTAAATAGAATCGTGTAAGTATTCCGTAATATATATACACGGTATATTGTAACGACGGTGTATAATAATGCGCGTTTATTTGTTTGAAACTGTTATCCCCGAAAACGAGGCACGAGTACCTGTTTTGATGAAACGCGAGCTGAGTAATACGGTTTTCCGGCGCGAAAAAGCGATTTAGCTACGTAGTTCTCGGACATCTGGAGAACACATTTATACGTAAACACGAGCGGCGTGGCCGTTGAATAATCGGTCTTGCCCAACTGTTTTCCGCGAATGTCGTAGGTCGAGAATTACCGACGTTTGAATTTCCCGCTCACCTTTACATTCCGCTTAATCGTTTAATTTTCTTACTTAGTATTCGCCGTTAGTCGTCGCTTACTAGCGCGCGTTCAATTAGGATAGGTGGTCGCGTTGATCTCGAACCCGAACGTCCGTACCGCGAACGAAGTACAGAAAAACAACGGATCGTTAATGGTCGTTAAAGTTATTAGTTTCGCTCCGCATTGGCGTTGCGTGGCTTATCGCGACGAGTTTGGCAAAATGTACGTAACACGTTCGAAATAAATATTATTATAAATTCAACGTAGACGACGCCATGTAAACCGTCGCACGCCGTGATTAAATTGTCTCGTCACTGGTGTCGCGTACGCGCCAAATATTGAATTTACGTTTCGAACGATCCACTCGGTGTCCGATTTCCGAATGAATTCGCCCGGTATCGAATTTAAGGCTATTAAGGACCCAAAGTCGAACGATCTTGCGATCACATGTCGGTTATTGCGAATTTTTTTTTATTTCGTTTGCCGGTTACAAACAACCATTTATCATACGGACAATCTTCTATTACGATCGATAAATTGACCGATTATCTCCGGCGTTGAAAATGTCAAAGACGGTTTAATCGAATAATCGTTTCGGACACGTGTACGTCAGGCAGAAACGACAAATCAGCGTGTAACGACCGATTGTTTTTGAAAAAATATTCGATCATTTTTATAATACATTTCCGTCACGGACGTTTTGTATAGATCCCGTTGGACATTTTCCGTTTTAACGACGTTGACGTTTAATAACGTAATAATTACATAATAACAGCGATCGAACGAACGGTTTCGGACGACTTCGGATGCGGTGAGGGGTGGTTCGTGCGGTTTGTTTGAGAAATGATTGATGTGATCTGGATTACTATCACGTGCCCAACGTTGTTTCCATTCATCATTTTCGCAAAACCACGCGACACGGTCATTTCAATGGTGGTACACCTATATATATATATATATATTTCAGGTAGGATTAAAAGTGCCCAATTGCTGTCTAAAAACTTTTAGGTGCTCCGCAACCACATCGGTTGTAACCCTTGTCTCCCCTCCTGTCCTACCCGCCGCTTGTGGTTCGATCGGATTGAATAATTACACGTTACAATTAATTGTACTCGCGCGATTATTGCGCCCCAAGCGCCGTTCGGACGGAATCGAAATTCGTAATTTATTCGAATGTCGGATAATAAATTAACGAACGACAAAATGATGTCGGAATTAAAGTCGAGCAAAACGTTCGGCGGAGAATTCGTCGAAAACTGTTTGATGAAAATAAATACGCAATTTGTATTCCGTTCGTCCACGATTACTACCGTTGTTTTTGTTCGCAAACCTTTGTCGTCGATTATTGAACATCGAAAAGTGCGTATCGATCGCGAAAATGTTAATCGGCCGAAAATTACCGTACATTATGCGACTGGCCTAATATAATTTTTGGCGAAATTCGTTTCGGATTCGGTTCGAATTAGGTTTGGTGTGACGAGATCGGTCGGAACGCGGCCGAATCGACGGCAATCACAAACGAAACTAAAAACTTCGAGCGATTCGATTAGTTTCGTCGTGCAAGCATAATTAGAACGTCGGAAACGGTACGATACGTGATTATTATATCGTAATCGAAATTAATCGAAACTCCCCGGAACAATGACGCGCGGACACGTTTTAAATGATCATTGTGTAATAACGTGAACGCCCGGAGACTTAAAAAGTGAAATAAACGTATGATACCTGTTACGCAGACACTATTATTCCATCGTCTTTTGATATAAAAAATCTATTTTTAGTGTACCTATGGAAGGTGGGAACGTCTTGGGTGGTGAACATGACACGTAACAGCGTAATTTAAACACCGAGAGACCGAACGTTATTATCTGAAAGGATTATATGTCTGAGTAATCGCGTGGTTCAGATATTATTATTATTATTATTTTGTATACCTCTAACGCGCTTCGACGAATTTCCGTATAAATGCGTTTACGGAAAGTTCGTTTTTTTTTATGATTTTATTTTTGTTTTTTTTTTTTATCGTCGTTTCGTGTTTTTGATGAATTAATACCGCTATAATGAGTTCCCCGTATGTACACATATATCGGAGCTATACGTTATTTTCAAAAAAAATATTCAAAGTTTTTTCGAGGTCGTTGCGCTCTCGAAAGGTTTTTTTTTTAAAAAAAAAAATAAACTATATTTACTACAGTTCCACAAACTACACAGATTTAACGTAATGTATATCTACGTATTATATTGTTTAGTAAAAATCGTGTGCGCGTAATAATTGCGACTCGCGTCGGTAGTCACGTTGGGCAATGTAAAATTGTAGTAAATGTACGTTGACTCCGAGAAATATTTATCGGGCAGAGCTGAAATCGTTCGAACACACACACACACACACACACCGCGCGATGAAAGCTTTACGATAAGTTCGCCATTCGTTTCAGAAAATAACGATAACGTCTATTCCTGAACTCGCGTGTCGCGTACGCGTCTTCCGATGTACGTCGCATATTCCGTCGATTATTAGTCCGACGCGTAAATTTAATATCGTTTCATCGCGTACGGGTCTTTGTCTCGTGTGCGGTCCGGATACCTAGTTTGATCCGAAAACGTGTAATTTTGTAAAGTCAAATATCGTGACTTAATAACGGTAGTTCGTGTCCAATCGCCGTAGTTCTTTCTCGCTGAAGTTTTTATCTGTAGGTACCGTCTTCCATTATACGCGTTTAATAGACGGTCGTAATTCATATCCACACAAACACTAGGCGTCGGACGGCGATTATTTGATTCGGAAAAAAGAAGACATTTGTATAACGAAGAGTCTAGAATCGTAATTGTGTATCATTATAGCGTATTAAAGTGTCGAAATCGTTTCGGAGATATCGAACGTTTCCTCCTAACCATCTAGATAATAGCGTCTCGTATTCTTATCGTCGTGTTCAGACTCGATTAATATACTTGAAATAAAAACGTTATTGTTATCCGACATATTTTCGTCGTCGATTACTCGTCCGCATTAATGCGCGTATATTGCTACACGTTATAGCTTATAACAATATATAATATATAACGATTACAATAATAATCTATACTTATAAGTAAATATATATATATATTATTCCGAATATATTTAAAGGACGTTATAAAATTAAACTCGTACTATTATCGACAAAGACAAAAAAAAGTAATTTCGATTGTTGAGCAAATTAAAAAAAAAACTAAAAAAGGTAAATGTCAATACAGATGGGCGTAACGTTAAATGTTTGTTGACAATACTCTAGTTGTGAGCAATAGTAATAAATGTCAAACCCTATCGATGGGCATATATTTAATTTATTTGCGCCGTCATTACGGCGTTAATTAAATTCAAGTCATTAAGTAAATCGTTTGAATTTGTCGTTTAATGTGGTGTACATACAAAATCGTGTCGACGATAACAAATAACCTTTTATTTGCTTTTCGTAAATCAAATGGAATTCGATATAAATTACTCGTATATGTTTAGCGAATAAAATATTATACTGACGTTTCGTAGCCAATAAACTACGAGATTACCGGAACATGGTATCCGAAACGAAAACGTTTTCATAGTGACACTTTGTATATATATCGTCGTTTTTCATTACGATACGAAATGAAAAAAAACTTCTCGTTATCGAAACGATTCTTAGCCTGAAATCGAACACGTTCGATATTAAGTCGCTCGTTTCGAAAATAATTTTTTCGCCGTTTTGAAACTAACGAATTCGTGTATAACATTTGGAATCGAATAGCGGACGTATCCTAATAATTCTGTACGGTTGCTTCGTTCGCGTGTCCGAAATAGAAAACAACGGTTTCCGCTTTACGATAGCCCGTGTTGTTTTTTAGATCTTGAGCGTAAGAAAAATGTCACTTTTTACGACCGAATTTTCAACGGTCGCCGACTCGACGACTTCCCTACCGGTTACGGACAAGTTTGTTTTTTAATTCTCTTTTGTAACGCCGCGGCCTGGGACGTTCCGGGCGCGATTTCGATTCGAGCGCGTTCCCTTAAGTGTTCACATCCGGTCTCTGACGGCGGCTGCAGCGTCGCAGGTACCGATTGTATAATACAGACGGCGCCGGAACTCGATCGTATCCGACAGACGGCAACGTGTCGTCGATATCTCGTGCCCGTACGAGGGAGACCGGAAGTAGTCTCGCGGAAAGGGATTAGTGCGTAGAAAAATATCGGTAACTATATATATATATATATATATATATATATATATATATATGTGAACCCTTACGTCGGAACTATTTGTCGACCGGATGTGTCTGGGCACGCGGCTTCAAAAGCGTCGGTGTATACGATATTATTACATACGGTACCGTACGGACGTATACACGCGTAGCGCGCCCGTATGCTCTATTGAAATAATAATCAAAAAGTCTTGAAAATACTCGAGCGCGCGTATATTCCTTAATTGGATTTCGTATATTTAATGCGCCGGAGCGATGGTTTTGAAAGCGTTCGTAATTGTCGCGGGAATTTTCTCTCGCGGAACGTTTTCGTCGGAACGGTTTCGCCGCGTTATTTTCCGCTTCCGCCGTGTCGGTACGTCGAATATGCGATTAAAAACCACTCGCCGACGAGCTTTTAAATGTGCGCGTAAAAGTCCGTACCGTGTACGCGACGAGGGACGGTCTAACCGTCACCGACGTGTATAACGACGAAACGACGTCGTGTTAATTCGGCGGCGGACTTTATTGTATCCGCGACTGGAGCGGGACGAAATTTCGTCTCACGGTCGGCGGCGACGTTCGAAAGATCTATTATTCTATCGCGATTTTTACGCCGCGCTCGGCGCTGCGCTTGAATCGATCGTTTCGCGACTCCTGCCATATATTTACCTACCGCGTAATTCACCTAACCTAATTACGGATCGTACGAATGTCCGTATCGAATTACCCTGCGTAACGGCCGGGAAAACACGAAACATATTCGAAATCGAGGTTTCCGAAACTTCGGTAAAACAAAAAACGACCAAGTACGTTTGATAATCGGAGATATCTACGAGCATTTTGAAGCGAAACACTCGGGGACATTGAAAAATATCGACGTCGCGCGGATTCTGCCGCATTCCGTCTTGTTTTCCACGCTAATTTGATTTGTGGCTCTGTAATCGGCTTCGCGAAGGGTTATTCCGAGAGTTCGTATTTTCGGCCGGCCCGTTATTTACGTCAGGAAGGCGACTACTTACGAGTTCGCCGACTAACGTTTAACTATTAAATCCGTCTCTGACAAGTACGTGATTTTTAAACGAACGCCGCGTGCTGGAAACGAGCGCGTAATAATAACGCGACTGGCGAAAAAAACATATTTCCCTTTTTTACGTAACGCACGCTACGATGTACGTTGTGTTAGTATTCGTTAATTAACGACCTATTAAAAGTCACGGCTGCGATTTCGTGCCCCGAGGGATTTTATTACGTTTTGCGCGTACTTACGTGCTGCGTCGACAAATGTTATCGTGTTGTACGGAAGGACACGCGCCGTTTTTCGATAGTCGCGCGGAACAAATAATATACGGTGGCGGGCAGGGATGGAGCGAATCAATAACACACAGTCGTGGCCTCCGTATGAAATGAAAGATAGGTATCCCACTCGACTGGACGATTGTTCGACATTTTTTCGTACCGAACTTCGAATGTTCAACTAGGACCAACCACTTATACCGTATACGATGAAACGCCTGCGCAAGACGGACGACGCTCCCTTCTTGGCGGGGGGAGGGCCTGAGAACATAATAAACTTATTATAAGTCCCGACGTTTTTCGCACATGGCCCAAAAGTGTCCGCGACGGGCTTCGTTATAATCGGAAACCCGAACCGAACTCGAGTTCCGGCGAAAACTTCAGAAATTTACGCTCGAACTATTCGATAAAAATCGATCGATTATCCGGAGATGGCCGCGGTTTGGCGTACGCGGTTCTTCTCCGTATATTATTATTATTTCTACCGCGTTGTCGGAACGCCCGTTTCGTTATCTTAATTACTGCCGTTCTCGTGGAATATTTACGATTAACGCTCGCAAATATTCGTTTCAAACGTCCGACGCGTCATCGCTATTTTTCTTTCCGCGAAAACGTAATCCCATCCTCGCGGTTAGGTCGTCGTCGTCGCTTGTTCGTTCGTCCGCCCGCAATAATAATTTACTCGACGACGCGTCGGACGTATTTATTCGAAAGAGCGTTAGTGAACTATCGACGCAATTTTGATGTCGACGTATCGTTCGAACTGCCGTCGTCCGAGGCGACCAGATAACCGACGCTCCACTACCGTCCCCTGTTGCGCACTACTGCTCGGGTACTATTAAACGCGATTTAATTACCACCGCTAATTAGTAATTATTCGTCTAGGCGTTGCCATAAATACCGTCGCGAAATGATCATTTTGAATAACGTCGTGGCGAACGACGTTCACTTATCGGTACACGATTATTGAAATTCGTCCCGCGATTCGGTCGCGTAAACAACGAAATCGCGCGTATTTTTCGAATACGCCGGCCGCCGGTATCTCGTCGCGATGTCGCTTTCGACCGAGTGGCCGGCGGCGATTTCGTCGCTGAAGACCGACGGTTTCGCGCGGACACGAATTCGGAAACGTTTTTACACGCTACCGAAAACACGCTACGAGAACGAAATAACGACTCGAAACGATTAAAAACAAAAAGCGCCGCGAACGAATTTAACGTCAACCGTTCGACGTTTTTTTTTGTTTTTTTTTACAAAAGAATTCGTTTGTAGACGACTCCGGCGGCGTGTCTTTACAATAACGTCGGCCCGACACATTATTAAAAAGACACGTACCCGTTGACGTTTATTGTTTTAAGTTGTTAGCGACGGGTTTATTTAATTGCCGAGATAGCGGTCAAGTCGGCGAATACGTCCCAATTTTCGGGAAAAAAATTGGACGTTACGCGCGTTTCGGTTAGTTTTCTTCGGGCGTTAACGTAAAATTATCGGACGTCGTTTACAGTCGAACGTCGTTACGAGGAAACGTAGACGACAACGATAATATTACAATTTGATTTCGAAACGAATTTAATTAATTTCCACGTCGCGTTCGGCAGTGTTCACGTCCGTTATATATATATTTATATTCGAATATCGTTTAGGATTTAAATTGATATTTCGGCAAAGCCGTTTCGAATAATGTTTCTCGAAATCCGAACGCGCTACGAAATATCAAAGCCGTCCGCCGAACGAATTGCATTTTATAAATCGTTATTTTTCGTAACGTAACTTGACGCGTTACCGTTCACCTCCGGCGTAACGTGTGACTCATCAACGGGCCGTAATTGAACGTTGGAAAGTTCACTCGGGAAAGTTAAACGTCGTTTAACAAATCACGTCCAATCGATAGTGCCGAACTTCTTCGTACGTCTTCCTTATGGAATGTATATAACGACGAAAATCACGCGTATCGTATTTAAGTAGAAAACCGTTCGATACTGCGGCGGTTCTCGAGCTTTATTTTTGTAATATCACTTCTTAACCGATACGTTTCGCCGATAAACTCGTAACAGAACTAGGTTGATCATTTTTTTTTTTGGAATCCGCGTGGCTTACGAAATTTGTTTGTTAATAACGAAGTAGCTCGCCTTGCGAAATACACCTGTCGAGTATTACGGCCGACGACTTTTAAACGTTGATTAGGGCGCGGAGTTTTTTGCGGCCTTTATTAAAAATGTAAAATTACGTCCCTGCGTGTATGTGTGTGTGAGTGTGTAAAGTCGTATAACGTTTCTATGTACGACCTTATTGTTTTTCAGACGTCCCTGGATATCGACGAATGATCAAAGGCACGATTTAATTCCACTCGCGGTAAAATCATTCCGAGAAATTGACGTCTACACTCTAATAGGTACGTACGGTAGTAAATATAGCGAACTTGCGCTGGCGTGCTTAACCACTAATTAATCACATGATACAGAGGGTACATTTAGTTGCGAGCATTATTCGCTCGCTTTTACTACGAACCCATGTAGAGCCAAAGTAAACGAAAAACGCGTACACGCGCGTAATAAGATTATTACGATTTCGTCGAACGTGTTATATTTTGTCGGTCTCGGGGAAACGATTCCGAAACGTTCGTAGGAATCTCGAAAGAATAATAATGAAACCGGTACGTACGCGGACGATTTGCGCGCCCGCAGAGTCCAATCTGAATTTCTGATGAACGCGCGCGCGTACTGTTTTTCCGGCGACAAAACGGAGATTCGACAAGTTGCCGGGGTTTTTTTAGAAAAACTCGGCGCGGTCGGTTGGTATACGGACAATCGGACACACGGCGCCGCTCCCAACAACAATAACGCCGTCGTTGTCCGATACGGAAACGTATAAAACGTCGCGGGCGCGACGATAAATTATAATTTTCGGGCGTGGGTCGAGGCCGAGCGCCGATACGCCCGCGAACTATTCTATCGTGTCGGGCCGACCGGTCGCGTCTCGCCGCAGTTTCTGCCTACAGTACCGGCGGGCGCCGAGCAATTCGACCGAGTGGCTTCCGACGCGTGCCGTGTCGCGGGGCACCATTACCTCGGGAATCTGCGCCGGAAAGTTGGTTAATTAGTTCGGGCGCGTTTTAATGTGCAGCGGTGTGTCTGAGCGTTACGGGGCCGGAGAGAATCGGCGGCCATAATTTACGAGACGGGAGAAAAATTAGTTCGCGATTTGCGGATTGCACGCGCGCAACGTCCGCTAATAATACGAAAAACGCGTATAAAGCGATGGAAAATGGAAAGAGACGGGGGATTTGATCCCTCGAAGGAATTTAAACTTCGCGCGCGTGTCCCGATTGTACGTTTCAATCGATTACGCGCTCGTTTGTTTGAGCGCGGGACACGGAGGGCCTGAGTCGTCGCCCCGAGATAGAATAGTACCGTTCGGTAATATAATAACAACGACGAGCGTGACGACGTAACTCGCTCGATTCACGAGAACGTAACAATTTCGAGAACACGACTACCGATATAATAACGTACATACGCGAGTACGATTTTCGACGATAATTTGGTCGAATTTTCGTCGTCGCCGCGCTTAAGCTTTTAAACTAAAATTCGAATGTCGGTAAGTACGCCGGTCGTTCGAGCTGCGCGTAATACTTAAACCATTTATTCGTTTACGTATTTTCGTACGATATAGAAATAATAAACGTTCAATAGGGTGGTTGTTCGGGTCTCGTTATCGACATGACGAAGCGTTATTATTATACATTCGGGAACCGTTAATTAGTAATTATCGCCGCCGTCAATTATGAAACGACTTTCAATTTAAATTGATTAAATCGTCGTTGTCAAGTTGGTACAATCCGTAACTGTCACGTTTCATCCAAAACTTCCAAAGCCATCCAACCACTTCGTAGTTTTACACATGTACGGCATATATATATATCTAGTTACGTTTTAAACGATTTAATACGCGTATTATTATTACACATTCTCCGTTCGTTCGTTTATTATTTTACTATTCGTAGTCGTATTTTTGAATTATAACGATACCGTCCCGTACGCGAATGACTTCGAATTGAAAATAAAAAAAACCTTCGCGCGGACCGCGTAGGCGTCCGTTTTAAAAAAAAAAAAAACACGAGGGCGGTAACATATATCGTTTGTTATGTATATCTCTAATTGGAAATAGTTTTACGAAACGAGTCGAGTGTTTCGTTTATAATCGATTTCTATAATTGTATTTTGTCGTATACGGGCGACCGTAACGATAATTAAACTAAATTATGGATTTTATTTTCGACGAAAATATCGCGTAATACGTTTAACTGGCGTTTTAATATGGCCACGCTTGGCTTCCTTTTAATATTTTTCGGCACGTGTGCGCGTAACCGTTCCTTTTAAGGCGAAGCAATCGTTCCGCAATACTTTGTGTTTACCAACGGGTTTTAAAACGTAATCGAACATAAATACGCAATTCCGGGAGAAAAATCGAATTTTTTTTTTACCTCGAACGATTTTGTTGTTTTTGCCGCTAAAGGGTACGGCCAAATTTGCTATTAGTACTCCGACGGGCGGCGTTGCCTTTGAAAACGTCGGTACGCCGGTAATAATTGGACATCGACGACGGCAATAGTCGAATGTTTGCGTTACAAGATGTCGTTCGACAATTGAGAACGCGCGGATACCATTTGGCTCGACTCGATTCGGTAAATATTTATTTTGAAAATCCGACGGCGGCGAGGTTTTCCGGTACTTATCGGCAATGCCGAAATTCGATCCGCGCACGTCGTCCTACGGCGAAAATGTATATACGGCATGTACGTTTTATTTCCCCCGTACGCGCAATCATTACCGCAGCCACAGCCAAATGTGATTATCGGTTCGGATACAACGTTTGCAGCGCCGTTATCCGTAATACACTAACTGTTATTTACGTACGCGTGTCGACGAATAATACGTACGGGAAACGACGCGCGTTTGTTCGATATTTATAAACACCCACGCCGTTCGACTAACAAACGAACGTTAAATTGTGACGGTTACGATCCCCCCGGGGGATACGTTTCGGTAACGAATTTGGTTCGACGACGAAATGCCGACATTGTGTCGAAAACACGTCGAACGGCGTCCGTGTTACGGTCGTTTATTTCCGAAAATCCGAAACGCTACGTACGTAATATTCGCCGTCCGATCGGACGTTTTTAAAAAAAGATATTTCCGTAATATAGTGGTAACCCGCTTATATAACGTACGTTCCAATCGCCCGTAACCGATTGTAAAATATTTTCCGTTCGAACGGTCGGTCGAATAAATAAACGCTTTTTCGGGAAAAAAAAACACGTAATATCGCGCGGCCAAAATTTTTCGAAATGTCGACTAATTTCTCGCCCCGTTCCGTTAAATGGTTTTTTTTTCCCGTTCAGCAAAGATGTTTTCCGCTCGTCTTAAATTCGTTTTATTTTTATAATAATTTTCTCCGCCTACACGCGTCCGTCGTGAGACCGTTAATCACTTCAACCGTACGCGAGATGTTTGTGATGACACGGCCGAGAGTCGGAACGTCTAATTTACGAGAATATTTTTTTTCTCTATTTCCAAACAAACTGCCCGAGTAACGAAAATAATATTCGCGTACTTCGCCCGGTGAAATCGTGTTTATCCATACGCGAGCGTAGAAAATGAACGTAAACGCTCAAATTCCGTTCCGTTTAGTAATCCACTCTTTCCGTCGTATCGTAAAAGTTAACGAATCGATCGATGTTTATTATACCAATATTCGGTCAAAACCAAACCACGATATTCGAACAAACTTCCGGTAATATAAGGAATTCGTCCCCGGACGGGAAACAGTTCCCGTATATTTTCGGAAAACCTGTGTTATGAACACTATTATGTGGAAATGATTATAATTGCCTATAATATAGTTGTATATGATTGCGAACGTTTTTATGACGTTTTTATTTAAATGATTGTAGTTGTTTCTATATAATAATTGTAAACGTTCTTATAACGAAACGATTATAGTTATATTTTATTATATAGAAATGATTAGACACTATCGAGCATTATGAACAAACAATCCGAAGTACCAAGAAATCCTTGGTAACTTTCGATAGTGCCTCGTCTCAGAAACTCTAATTAGTGCGATATTTGCAGAGCATCGAGTGTGTGGTGTTTGTCAGAGCATTGGTCAGACCTTCCGTAATATTTAGTATTAGACATAATTAATTCTGTTTCGCGGTGAATGTTTAATAAATATAGTGTACGTTAATTCAACTATTTGTTGTTTATTTTCTTTACATAATTTTTGTTGTGGAGACGTCCATAACATTTTTGATGGCAGCGGTGGGATCCGTAGATTCCAGTTTAACAAATACACAGACGAATTAAACAAGTTTAAATCTGTATTTTAAATTCACCATTTTAGCGAAGTGCCAAGTGCGAGAATTATTGTTTTCATACAGATATCACGAGTCCAGAGCATACAGAAAATCACAGGGCAATTCGAATTCCAAGACGAAATTTCTTGAATTAAATAATATAACGCGTATGATTTTAGATACGAAGAGACGAGTGTAAAACAGGTCCTGTCAGCATTTTGATTGAGCATTGTCGACTTTGTACGACATATTCCGAGCATCAGTATCAAGTATCCCGAGCAGCAATACCGAATATTCAGAGCATCAGCATCAAGTATCCCGAGCAACAG
>JAIPRN010004422.1:0-15090 GCA_025469175.1 Geopemphigus sp. TES_GeoC_2020
TGGTTTAGTTCGCGACATTTCATTCCGTATATATCATACGTATTATATCGATCGAGTAGCTTTAATGAACAGCTCGAGGGCTCTGAAGGATGCTACAAGCACATTGTATATATATGTTGTACGAATACAACAATAATATATAATATCATAGAGAAATAACACAAATAATATAATCATTACAGTGTAGTGCGGCGTATTTATAAGAAAAAACTATATTTCACTGAGACGTTACTTACATTTGAATGTTTAAGGTAAATCGAAATATTTTTCGCTATTTACAATATATATATATATAATAACTGTACTGTTTTTATTATTTTTACGTTCAGTTGAAATATTCGAGGTTATAATAAAAAAATTTTATTTTTATTTTTATATTTACATAATCGCACATTTAAGTATTTGACCGTATATTCGTGTGCATATATATATGTATATACCCAACAGATACTTTATAAAGGATCCGCCAGATATTTGTGGACGAATTTCGAATTTTATTGAAATATAAATTGTCTTAGGTTGATAAAATTTAAAAGATTTAACTTATTAATAATACGCTTATAATATAAATTCGGAATACATCGATAATCTTCCACTTATGTTCTATGAATGAAAACCATAACTAATCGAGTTTTTTTAAGTATTTTTATTTTGCCACGGATTTTTTGTGATTCAATTAGATAAAAGTATTTCGACGTGAAATTACTGTACTTAGTTACTATTCGAATACGATTAATTATCGTTCGTCAATTCTTCGATAGATCAGTGTTCTTCAAACTTCGTGTTTGTAAATTATATTCTTGATTTTACAAAATCACGATCGATATTAATAGCATTGATTATTGAAATTCGTTAACGTTTTACGGACGTCGATTTTTAAACATAACGCTCGGACAATTCGCCGCACGACGCGATCTTTTATTATATTATTATTGGCGGGCGAATTTTATTATTGCTCGTTATTGGGAGTAACAGTAGTTCTTTTGGCACAGTTCGAATCGCGTGTATCCAAATATTCAAATTCGTAATTTTCGTTTTTCTTTTGTTGACAATTTTCAATTTGTAGACCCTGTCCTCCTTTTGCATCGCGTGATAGCACGGTTTTTTCCATGTCCACCTTTGAACGAATATCTTACGTCCGTTTTATATAACTCTAATAAAATGATCGCATTTTCGTCTTTTTCAATAGTCAACACACAGACTACACGATCAAACCAAACCGATGTGTTCGAATTTTAAACGCGTAATATTAAAATCCGGTCATCTAGTAAAATCGGTTGGTTTTTACGAAATGTTTAAATTGGCGAATTTTTAAGGATTTTAAGCGGTTATGGTTCTTTTGCGCGTTATAGCCGTAATTATTATTATGATTACGAACGGTACATGTTTGGGTCGCGGTACCGTAGCTAATTTGAACGGAACGCAATTTGCATTTTTGTCGAAACCAAATTATAATTAACTCTAGCGTCCTTTCGGATTAGCTACACGGTATACCGCGTGAGGTTAACTTATTTTTGACAACTGGTGGTAAATTATTACAATATTATAATTACAGGTGTACAGTATGACTTATGATCGAGCTTACGTTCTGTGCGCCTTATCTCTACATAAACAAAAAACAATTTCTTTAATTTAACGCGTTATTATATACTACCCACTTCTCGCTATAGACCGTGAAAATCGGTGTAGTCGAAGCGATAAGAATTTCGTGACCCGAATTTCGAATTTCAAGCGAAATCTTTTCGAAAATTATCGCGCCACTTCGTTCGGTTCGATCGAAAATTATTTTGTTCTCAATTTACAAAATTTTCAATATATATATTTATGTAGATTTTGTGATTTCGTTTAACACACACGAAACGTAGTAGAACTTTAACGTCTGAGAATTCTCGATTCTCGATATTTTATAGATCTTAGAATAACGTACGTATATAAACGCGGTTTTTTTCGAAATTGGGAGTTTAACGTGACCTACATTTACTTAAAAATACGGTTATCTCATTTTAGAATTAGACACGAACGTTGAAACGCTTAATCAACCCAAAGACAACAATTTAAGGACTGCGTGATTTATGTGCTTTTGGTGTCCTCTTTAAGAGTTCTGTATAGACAATTTGAACTACGGTTGTTTATTGTACGCGCGTGTACGTTGTAAATTATCATTAGTGCGAGTGATTTCTCCCGCACGTTATATTGGTTATAGTCGCGTGCACATGTCTGTGACCCGTAATCGCTGGTAAGTAATTATTTATTTTTAATCGTGAGGAACGCAATAAGCGACCGAAAATAAACGTACTCTGATTAATTTTAATTATGAAAATTAATTTGGACGCGATAATTTCTAATGTTTATTCTGCTTTATGTAGAATAGACATTACGTTACAGGTTTCGAATTTGATATCATATTTGATTTAGCAACAACGACGCGAGTTATAGTGTCATAAAAATGACCTCGACGCTAACGAATCCAAATCAATATTCAGAATAAAAATCACTCACGCAATATTCAACTATTGAAATTCATTAATCTGACCCACGCACACGTTTCGCGAACTTAATCAAACGCGAATATTTAACTTATCGTGTGCGAAAATTTTCGAGTGTAATTTTAAACTTGAATTCGAGAGTCCGTTGTTTCATCGTGAATAAAATAATGGAAATTCGGCCAATTGTTCGCGCGAAGCTCGTCCCTCAACTTGTTTTAGCACTTCGAAAACGCTACCAGCCAACAGATTTCGATTTGTAGGAATTTGCAAGTCAAATTTCCAGAACTTACGATGTTTTTAAATATTGGCGTATTGTCACGTTTCGCGGAGTTCGCGAAACGTGGGCGGATTAAATCCGTGAACCTGAATGGTTAAATAAACTTTGTGTAAACCCGAGGCGTTTTACGTATGCAATATATACACAAAACGTGGATGAGCTTAGCATGTTTGTTTGGTCAATTCCACATAACTGTCACGGAGTCGGTAAAACGTTTCACGAAACAAAAATAAATAATAATGTTTACACGAGTACGCGCCTTAATTTTCCGCTGACAACACAACTTTATACGGTATTGCGGCCTGAGCAGATTTATTTTGTTTACGTATTTTACAATAAAATAATTTTCGAAATAGTTTCAAATTTTCGTAATAAAACGTTTACAGTTTGTGCGTGCCAGTATACGTTCTAACATTCAAGACTGGGCGAATTAAATAATTTGTTTTTAACTCGTCATGTTCAGTCGGAAGTTAGTTTTTGTTCACTTCAAAAGTTAAAAGTAAATTTTGAATAAAATGAAGACCTTGTTAAACTGCAATAGGTTCTATACACTATACTTAAAGTGGATAAAACTGCAAAACCATTGATAGTCGAAAGTAAATTTCGAAACAACGGTAAGTAACGTAGCGAGTCACGGGTGCCGTCGGTGTCGAGTACGGCGAGTTAGTCGGACGAAAACGGTATTATCATTTGGAATTTGAATTCGACGATAAATCATTGTATTGGAAAAACGGTTCTGAGCGACGTTTGTAGGCTATTACGACTATATTAAATATGAATAAATACGAGAATCGCGCGTGTCGTCAATTTCGGGGTTTTTTTTCTAAAACGTCCAATTGTTTTCGTTTCAAACGAGGACGAAACGCGGCGTTATACGAACGATAAGTCGTCCGCGTTTCGCCCGATATCTTAAAAAAAAAACCGAACGAATAGAAAAAAAATTCGTTTTTTAACAACGACGACGACGACGGCCGGCCTTGACAGGATGACGTGTACAGTTAAATTCGCGGCCATTTTGTCGCGCTTATTTCTTTTCAACTTACGCTCTTCGTGTACGGTTACGCGCCGAACGAAAATATGTTTACGTCCGCTGATGGGCGAAAACGAGCGCACGTAAAAACAATCGTACCACCGTATTATTCGACGTCGTTACGATATTTCTCGAGCGGAGGAGATGGTATGTGTGTGTGTGTGTTTTCTGTAGTACGCGACATCGGCGATAATTCGCCTTCACGACGTAATGGTTAACCATTCGCTCATCACACGATCGTGCAGTCGTTGGATAAATGTGAAAACCATTCGTTTAAACCGGTTTGTAGCCATAGGTTGACTAAATTACAAAACGACGTACCGATACGTTTATCCGCTTAACGTCCAATGTCACACACACACACACACACACACACACACCTCAGATACTCACGTAATATACGATGACTATTATACTTGGCCAAAAAACACCGTCCCGGAGCAAAGCGACGTGAACCTCTCCACAGTTGAACGGACATCGTCACGCGTCTCCCGAACATGTCGACGTTGAAAACTACGATCGACGTTTCTTCGTGCCGCACGCTACTTGCCATAGTCGTCGTCGTCGTCGTCATCGTCGTCGTCGGAAATCACACGACTGCTGCTGCGGGTACGTATTGGACGCAACCGACGGCGTAATATTGACGTTTCTTTTTTCTCGCTCGTAAACCGATTTCGAACGGATACGCGGCTATCCGGCGGAACGGGTTCCTTTTTCATTTCGCTTTTGTACCGTTCGCGTGGTGTGTGGCAGGCGGACGCGTGAACGCCGGACAGGAAAAGGACGCGAGACGGGTAAATCGTTAACAATACGTCGGACGTGTCTCATCGCGTCCACTTATTTGCCGATCGTTTCAGATATTCGCGGGATGCGGTCGTGTCGCTGTGTGCGTGCCGGGGCCCGAACACTGCAGCGACGTTAACAGTTCCGCGCCGGCTAACGTACGAAAATGCGTTTTGAATCGCGAATCGTGAGTATATACACAGTACACGTTTTTTTATTGCGGATCGCGTTTATAAAAACGGGTATTTTTTAATAGCCCTCTCCCCCCACCGATCAGGTGCCGTTGTTCAACGATGATACACCCATAGTTTTAAACCGCGCCGATAATTATCGTTTCCTAAACGACGGAACAAATTGGGTTTTTTCGGAAATTTTTCCCATATTATTAAGTAATAGGGGAGAAGTAGTTTCCCAGGACACCCATATATTCCTAAAAATATCTTTTAAATCGCAAACATTTTCATCAATATAACACGTACAACGCCCCCCATCGAATGATAGTAACTGTTTTCTCATAAATCGATACTGCTTTGATTTTTCAAACACAATTTTCGTACGTAGGACACGACAGCTAAATAATTATCGCGCTTAAAGTTTCTAAATACTTTTTAACGAGTTGTTTTCTTTCTTATGCCACCCCTCCTCCCGTCCGGGCCCGGTCCATACAGTGTAACAACATTCCCGGACTATTGTTATTATTGTTCGGACGCGCGTAACATAATTGTCGACACTATTTATGGGTACGTAATTGGCACGGCGGATAAACGAAATATGTCGAACGGTTTCGCCGCGAATCGCGAATAAAATAAACGTATTGTTTTTGCCGTCAGCGACAATACGAGTGTGACGGGTTCGTGTATTGAAATAAAACGTTGAATTTGTCACGCGTCCTTGTTTTCAAGGCGCCCGAAAAGAATTCGTAATAATAATTAAATCGAACGCGGCGAATATACGAAACGCCATTCATTTGTTCCATACGCCAAATATTCGTATAATATCATACGTACCGCGATTTAAATTTATCTCGTAACTCGTAATCTAAAATTACGGCATTTAGGAATTTGCAATAGTGCGTACATAATTATTAGGCTTTCGAATTTTTACGAACGTTCGTGTTTTCAATCGCTCATAGTAAACACGCGTTGCGCCAAGCGGTCCATTATAACGCGACGAATTTTCGACGTTGTTCGTATTTTCCCATATTTCGCGATTTTCTTTCGATCTTCCAGACGTATTTTACGACTCTTTAGGGCCATATTATGCGACGCGCATTCGGTGTTTCGGTCTGTGACAACGTTTCCGTAAATAAGAATTGCCGGCGAATTTCGTCGAAAAATACGGAAATACGCCGAATTTACAAATAGCGTATCGTCGAGTGTCGACGTTTTAGTGTAGTACATACGGCGAAAATTTTCTCGTAATACTGTGAAAATAATTTATTTGTTCGTTTATTTATAAGTTAATTTACATTTACTTACGTTAAACTGTACATTAATTTCAAATATCCATAAAAGTATTCATAATGTAATTTTCTTTCGGGTTAATTAAATTATTACTATACAAACGGCGAGTTTGACCTTTTGACGTCAAAGATCCATATTCGTAAGAACCAGTGACGTCAATAGGGTACAAGGAAAAACGTACATAATTTAAATAAAACTGTTAATAAAGAAGAATTTAATGGTATTTATAAACTTTAGATAAAACGAAAAAAAACCTCCGTATTAGCGCGGATTTAAAAAGGAATTTATTACCTTCCTATTTACATATTATATTTACAACGTATAAAACCTTAAATCCAAATAAAGAAAAAAATTACGTTAAATTTTTTTTATCTAATAACATCGATTCAATAAAATTGCTACGTTCGTCTCTTTTATCGACAAATATTCATAGAAATTCGTTATAAAATTCGAAATCCATAATTTTCGAAAATTTTTCTTCGTTTAAGAAAATTACTAGAGGAAACTGTAAACAGTAATGCTTATTTCGTAACATCCAAAGTATATCTAATACGATAAAATATTTTTAGACGTAATATTTTCTACAATTAGTGATAAAAAAAATTCCAATTTCTGAAATTTTAAAAATTCAAATCAAAACTTTTTATAGAATTTAGTTTTTAAAATAGTCCATTTTATCGACTTTACCGTTTTATTCGATTAAGAATAAAACGTAATAAATTAAGTACATTTTGGCTGATTTAACGGTTTAAGTTTTTTATACAATGATATCTGTCACAGTTGTTCGCGTAATATAGAATTTCAATAAAAATATTTTTTTGAAATTACATTAGGTGAAATATTGGTTTTTAAACGTTAAATTAGTTATAGATTATATGTAAACCTACACTAATAGATCGATTTACGAATTATCATAAACAAATTAGTGTTAAGCTCACTTTGTGTTTTCGCTAACGTAACTAACTAAATTATATTTCGTTCGTATTTTTTTAAACGCGTCGTTGTCGGATCGAAATTTGCTTATAAATAAATTTTGAAAACACCACGTTTGAAAACGTCTGTTTACTGCGTTGATATACGGGACTTTGCGAGAAATAAGTGCATACACGAATGGAAACTTATAAAGTTTATTAAACTTAAAATAAACGTTTAAAACAAAAGTATTTTCAAATGTTCGCGTATATAAAATATGGTATGAATATTAATCGTTCCACGTAAGTAGGCTATTTTGTTTTTGTAATTTCGAAATCCTAGTCAGTATTGATATATCGTCGACCAACAATACATAGTGTGAGCTAAAAGTGGCTTTCCCGAAAATACGAAATAACAGTAGGAAATTAACGTAAATCATGACGTAAAACATGTTGGTTATTGTAACAGATGTATCTCCATCCACGTTAGCGAGCTTGTAAATATTTCATTCCGCGCTCTGGTACAAGTTTTTGCGGATCGTGTGTTCTTCGTGCGCGGAATCGAAAATGAACGGGAAATTTATTAAAGAAAGGCGTCTTTTTTTTTTATTACAACGTTGACGATCTTAACAAATCGGAATATTTATAATATTAGTCAACGTCGAACAACGAATTCCGAGCGTTTCACGCGCGTCGCGACAAGCCCTCCGTAACTGAAACAATCGATCCCGCGAAACCATTATCGATCTACGACGGCCGAAATCGGTTAGAACTGACGACAAACGAGAGTGCGTTGTCAGGAGTGTTGTCGAAGTTCCTTCCACGTACGTGAAACCGAGAAACAAAGCTCGTCGTCGGTCCTTTCAGAAATTATCCTAAATTACGCGTAGGCCTCCGCTTTGCCTACTCACTATAAACGTTGTCGACACGTTGTGTTAAGCACGAACGTCTCCTCCACACTCCGAACAATTACTCGTAACGTTTCGGGACCGACGAACAGGACCCGATGCCGATTTGTTCGGATTTTCGGGAGGCTTAACGACTTTCTGCGCGCGCCGTATACGTTTCGACGCGAGCGCGTCTAAAAGCCAAATATGTTTCCATCGAAGGTCAAAGAGCTTTTGCTGTCCGTTGGCCAGGGTCGTTCGACCCGCGAAGAAAGTGGCCAGGGAGAAGAGAACGACCAACGACGATGACGAGTCGGACTTGGACAGAGATCTAGACCGGGCCGCGCCGGAACCCATTAAACCGTTACCGGAGGAACCGGAATGCGGACGGAACACCAAGTCCATTACGAAAATCGCGTCCGTGCAAGCCGCCAAGGCCAGCGATTGGCCGTGGATGGCCGTGCTGTTGGACAAGACGAGCTACATGAACTTCTGCGGTGGCGTGTTGCTCAACCGACGGTTCGTGTTGACCGCCGCTCATTGTTTCAGAAAGTACGTGCGTATTACTGTCGTCGTTATATTGCTTATTCGTCCGTAAATCGCGACGTTTGTCGACCTAAATATGCTACCGAAATTCCGCGCTTCGACCGTACCGATTTTCCGGTGGACAATCCGCGACTTAAATTAACCGGCCGAGCTTCTGTTCCCACGTACGTCGGGAATTGACGCGAGAGATTCGGACATTTTCTACGGTCTGAATTACGACTGACCCATTATTCGCCAAGAATTGTTTCGGAATTGTATTTTTGAGCAAATACCGTTAATCATTTTCGTTTTTCTAATATTTCACGTACCTAACCGTTTCCTGACAATCATCACAACACATCGGGCCCGTAATATTCGTACCAAGTCATTTTAAATCTCCCCGAAAATCCGAGTTGAATTTCAGAAACGACGTCAGTGGTCACTGGATACACTTCACGTGCCCTACACAAAAATATTGGCGACAATTTCGCGCGTATTGACGGTTGACGGTTCCGTCCGATTCGCTGTCGACTTCGATCCGTACGAATTAGTCGCGCCGACTTCGTAAAATATCGCTCGCTTGGGCTTACGCGTTTCGCAGATACAACAAACAGAATTTCGTCGTAAGACTCGGCGAATACGATTTCACCACGAACAACGAGACGCAGTACATCGATTACCGAGTGTCGGACATTAGGTCGCACCCGGACTACGATCACGCGACGCACGCCAACGACATAGCGATCATACGGTTGAACAGACCCACGGTGTACAATTCGTTTATCCGACCCATTTGCATGCCCAAAACGAACATGGACGTGTACAAGAGATCCGCCGTCGTGACCGGTGAGAGAAATCAACGACTATGTCACCGTAATCCGACGTGTCGTTTTATAATCCCGTCAAACGTTCGTTGGTGACATTTTGCATCACCTCTCCCCTCCCCACCACACACACACACAAAATAAAAACCGATTAAGAAAAAAAGAATTTTTAACGATCGAACGGTTTTAAGCACGTGGCGCGAATTGGACGACAACGTGCCAAGTATTATTTTACGACTTTCCGGTACATTATTCTTATTCGAGTCGGAAAATAAAGCGAGTTTATAATAAAAGTTTCTTAAAATTATTCGCTTCGCTAATTCGAACGAAATTAACGGTTATGTAATAAAACTGTAACGCTTTAATTACGTAGAGCGTTGTAAATACGTATTTTATAAATTTATTCTTACACGCGACGGTAACACTCGAAAAAACTACGTTCGTTATTATTCTAAAAACGTTCGGTAACTATTAAAAAAATTGTATTTCTTAAC
Organism: Geopemphigus sp. TES_GeoC_2020; assembly: GCA_025469175.1. Lineage (NCBI taxonomy): Eukaryota > Metazoa > Arthropoda > Insecta > Hemiptera > Aphididae > Geopemphigus > Geopemphigus sp. TES_GeoC_2020. Next base: position 9,681 of record JAIPRN010004422.1, read on the forward strand.
AGCTTCCCAAACTTAACCATCGGTCAACTCTGAATAAAAATTGTTAGTGACAATTAGCCACAAGCTTTTCGAGCTTTCTTCTCTTTCAACTCGTATTATATACATATTTCGACTAATAATTTCTTTACGATATCCTTACACTTCACATTTTGTCACTCCGACTGTGGCTTAAGCAAATCCGTTAACCAACCGAACTTGTTACGGATACGTGCTATACTACATTAACAATTAGGTATATCTGTTTAACCGGTTACGTCGTTAAAAAAAAATATAGGTTGGGGCCAAACCGTTTTCGGTGGTGAAGTCAGTACCGTTCTGCAAGAAGTGGGAATACCCGTGTGGGAACACGGCCAGTGCGTCTCGGCTTTTTCGCAACCGATTTTCAAAACGAACCTCTGCGCCGCGTCGTACGAAGGGGGCAAAGACTCGTGTCTGGTAAGCATATATTTATATACAAAGCGCGTGGTTAGTCGCGTTTTAAATTGCTTTCGTTTTGTGCTGCCTTTCGGTTTTCGAAATCAGGGCGATTCCGGCGGCCCGTTGTTAATGCAAAGACAAGACGGCAAATGGACAAACGTCGGAGTGGTGTCATGGGGCATTAGTTGCGGCGAAGTCGGAATACCCGGCGTCTACACCAAAGTCACTTCGTACTTGAAATGGATAGCGGTGAACGCGCAAGACGTGCTTTGACCGCGTCGTACCCACCACAATTGAACGTATACGCCACGTAGAGGCAACCATTCATCCGTTCGGATTACATATAAATTGACAATACGATTACCGGTACGAACAGTACCACGTTATTATTATTATACGTTCGGAATTTCGAAGTAATTACCAAGTTTTTGTTATTAGTTCTTTCGCTAACCGCGGTTATAACGTTTTGGTTAAACGGCACGAACGTTTAGAGAAACGACGTAATCAAATAAGAAATTAAAGGAAAAAATAGACGAATAGAAAAAAAGAGGAGTGGTACAAGGATGAGGTACACGAAAATGTGGCGGGGAATGGCCGGGGTATTTTATTACGTACTTAATGGCTTATTACAAACAACGTACGTGATTGCGAGTTGGAGAATTATCTAGAAATTTGTTTATAAGTTAAAAAGTACGGACAAAATGAAACAAACGATTGAAACGATGAACTATCGAGCCAAATAAGATATATAAAAATAAACTGACGCGCGTTTTAACAATACATTTCAATATGTACAATAAACGTTTTGCACAATGTTCTTCGTTTTGATTCCGAATAGGTTTTCGAGTAGTGGAAATATTACGGTGATGCGCACGTAAAGCCTACACGATTTTTCCGGTACATAATCTTCGACGAAAACCTAATAAAATACGATAACGAATAAACGAATCGAATTTTACTAAGCGGAATCAATAAAATTTACACGCTTCGATAACGCTGTAATGATATGTGCGCATCTCATAATATAGTTTAGTTTATATAAAAAAATATGCTGTACACAACTATTTTAAGATTTCTTAAAAAAACTCGACCTTCTTTGAATACCGACTATACTAAAGAAATCGTTCATAAAGCACATTCGACAGTAATAAATATAAATATATACAAAGAATGCCGCCCGTAATGGTTGGTCACTACGAATTTCGAATTTACTTGGCTGACGTTAACGTCGATTTTATTTTTCCGTTTAAGAATTAAAAACAGGTACGCGCTGGAATAATTTATAGGAACCTAGAATTTGTAATGGGTCCTTGAATACCCCAACGACTTTGGATACGATCGAGGACGCGATAGAAAATCTTACGTCACACCGGCAGTATGGCACGTCTGTACGTACCTCTGCAATCCAAAGATCACGGACGGCGGAAGTTCGTTATTTCTGCATTTCTAATAATTCTCGGAATTCGTTCTTGTCGAGGCCGAATTTTTTCGTCATTTCGTACGCTTTGTTGAACATATCTTCTTCCAACTTTCGGTCAAACAAAATGAGTTTGAATTTTCGAATGAGGCAAACGAACCCGAAAATCACCACGTCAACCAAGCTCGATGTTAACAGAACGCTTGCGAAGATCGTCAAGTAACGGATTATTTTTAAAAAGTATCGCTTTCTCCGGTGGTTATCCATTAAGCGCGTAATCTTTAAGGCTATGACGGCCGCCAATAGATCATCGTTCACTATATCTAACAGCCCGGTGGTAACGAACATGCGCTTGTTATACTTGGAGTACGCCATTAACGATACATCATTTGATACCACCACGTTCCACTCGTCGTTTTGGTCCGTCTTGTTGCCGTCCATCACACTTTTGATTTGCCGGACCAACCGTCGCTTCATCGAATTTAGCTCATTATTATCCGACGCTCTGTAATAGCGCGATAAAAATTTCGTTTTTATCTTCGCGTAATCGTTCATCCGGTATTCGTATATCTGAACAGGCTGCCAGTGCCCGGCCGACGCGTCTCTCCGCGTGGTAAAGGAATGGAACACTAACCTACGCTCGTATTTATAATGGTGCCTATAACTGTAGTAGAACTTATAATTGTAGTTTTTGCGTTGTCCCTCGTTATTCGACATGGATATATTGATCCTGATACTACGGCTGACCATGGACTCCATCGTACATCTAATAAAGAAATATATATACAGAAATATATATATATATAGAATTATTTAGAAATTATGTAATAGATAAAAAAGCACGGGTAAAGTGAAATAGACGATTAAAACGACGTATGATCGAATCAAATAAATAATAAAAATCATTTACCTCGCTAACGATATTCGGCTTCTCAAATCTGCAGGCGTATCAAGTCATGGAAGAGGATTGACAACGAATAGTAGTAAAATATATATTAACTAACCGAACGCGGTACTCGAGGTCGACAAATTTCACAGTCGATTTTATCCGTGACGTCGAGAGACGAACACGAAGTGTCGGCGGACGTAACGGATAACAGTGATTTGGTTTTGCGTGCCCCGAAAGCACACACACACAGAAAATGAACAAAATACTTGTTCGAACACAATCCCGATACAGCAAATACGTTTCAAACACTATTTGTTCACGTCTCTCATAAAAGAGATTATGTACCGTTCAGACGTCGGAGCGAATAAATTAATCCAATAATTCCAGTCTTTAATAACGGAAAAGGTGTTAAATGACTTAAGAAGCGAGTCTACAAAATTTCTTATTAAACACGTACGTTCTTACCGATCCTTAAAACTCGTCACAATTCTTTATTTGAGACACGTCGAATAATTGAACGAATATATGTATAAATAGTGGTTTATTGTGCCCCAAATTGTTTTCGTCAATCATTCGTGACTTTATAATAATATGTAATATGTAAACCTCACAATAAATATACGCTACATTGATGTACAACAATTTTCTCAACCTATTCTTAATCTCCAACAAGAGATCGCCATATGACGAATGTTACTAGGCTTATAACTAGTGGTGACCAATTTAGAAGTGTATTTAAATTCCACATATACACGAAATTTAAGTATCCAATAATTGACAGAAATAATCAAAGTATCGTTCGTATTTAAAATATTTTAAAATTTTATTTATTATATTTTTAAAAAACTTTTATTTCTATTTATATACGAAATATTTTATTTATGTTTTAAATATAATTATATATATTACACATTTAATATTTATTGAACAATATTATTTATTTTCATATATTTAATATTTCATAATTTCAAATTAGATTTATATGTATATAATATCACGTAACGTCAACGGTATAAATAACGTAACAATTACATTCGTGTAGAAATAACGTACAATATAATATCAACAAGGAATATATATACGATTTAAAAAAAACTTTAATTATTATTATAACAACGTGGTCGACAAGAAAATAGACAAAATTCTATAAGGATATGTTATACATAAACGTCACAATAAATATAGATCGTGACATACAGCAATATCATTATTGCTACCTTTATCTATCGCTCTTCCTATCGACCGTACGGGAAACGTTAGCGTCCTTAGCGCATAACAATAATAATCGTACGGACCCGATTTCAATAGTTATTAAGAAACATATGATCAACAAAATTTTTGTTTAACGACGTTTTCATAAAGTTCGCAAATTGTTGAAAAAACATTGCCCACGAATTGATCACGTGATGCATTGCCTTTTAAAGGGTTGGGTATTTGTGACCTTCAAAAAACCGTTCGCGTTCGACTCGAACGTGTACATAATGATTCACCAGTATGTAATCTATTTGGTAGCGGGCAATATCACCTGGCATTTTCCATGTATATATTCTTGGGGTTTTGGAATCTAGTGTTCGTTATAACCATCCCATTTTCTCTGCAAAACTCCACTACTCTTTCTCCTCTTGCATTTCTCTTACCTAAGCCGAAGTCTACGACTTCCCTACCTTCCCTGCTTTCCCCAACTATAGCATTAAAATCTCCCATGATGATTACATTGTCATGTGGTTTAGTAAGTTTTCATTAGCTTCTTAATGCCTGCGTACACTTCTTCCACTTCTTCATAATCTGCTTTTGACGTTGGCATATAAACTTGTATAATTGCGATGTTGTTTGGTGTTGATTCCATTTTTTTACACTACAAATTTTTTACACTGCGAGAATTCATTTTAGAAGACAAAATAGTAGTTGCCTAACTAGGGGATGTTAATGTGGTGGTTTCCCCTTGCCTTCCACATCGCAGTCCAACCCCTATTTCTAGGGATAACCTTGTTCATCTACTCTTAGTACTAGAAGCGCTGCTGCCCACTTCTAGGTCCATTTTAGTCGGTTCTTACGACAGGCATGGACTACCGAGGATGTATTCTAACCTCCACTCACAGGGTGATAGATGCGTTCTTACGCATCCTTAAAACTCGTCACAAATTCTTTATTTGAGACGCGTCAAATAATTGAACGAATATAAGCATAAATATTGGATTATTGTGTTCCTAATTGTTGTCGTTAACCGTTCGTGACTTATAGCAATAAAATATACATATTATAATAAAAAAAAATTACGCGCGATTACCGAATAATAGTAAAATATATATTAACAGTTTTATTATTATAAATACCTATTACATAAGTATCGCGTTAAATAATGAATTGATAAATAGCGATCTTCTTATTTTACATAACGCGCACGTTCATGATAAACATACAAACGCAACTTTAATAAACAAAAAATTATTAAGAAACATATGGTCGACGAAATTTTTGTTTTGACGACGTTTTCATAAAGTTCGCAGGTCGTTGAAAAAACATTGTCTACGAATTGATCACGTGACGCATTGCTTTTTATAGGGTTGGGTATTTGTGACCTTCAAAAAACCGTCCGCGTTCGACTCGAACGTGTACATAATGATGTGCGTCTTCTGGTTACATCGAACTTTATACACACATGTACACTCTGTATTTAACCCGTCCCC
>JAIPRN010004423.1:0-15083 GCA_025469175.1 Geopemphigus sp. TES_GeoC_2020
GGGGTGGTGGGGGGGGGGGGGGGGGTGGGGGTGCATCCGTGACCATATAGACTATAAACGAAAAAAGACGAAAGCGAAACGGCCGTGAAACGACGGTGGATTTAAAAACGTTACGCGAAGTATATTATACACGTGACGACGTCGCGCTCGGTTCGGTTTCGAAACTACGAACTTAGTTTATTCTACGGCGGTATGTCCGCGGGAAAAAACGCCGTATTTAAATTGGTACGCCGGCCGACGAACCGAAACTCGTCAATATTAACGACGCGGATAACAATTTCGCGACAGAGAACGGACGACCGTGCCCCGACGGTACAAAGTTACGCGCGAGTATAATTGTTCGAAACCGGCGTATTAATAACAAGTTCGGACACGATTGACTAACGATTTATCCAATTACGAATTTGTAAACCGACGAGCGTTCGTAGCTCGCGGGTGGATGGGAGAGGAGGAAATCGGTATTAATCGTTGGTAAGTCTTCCGTTTCCGTAACGGATTGTCCGGGACGGGGTAGTAGTAGTCGTCCAATCGATTCGTTTCGGTGACGTAGACGAGATAAAAAAATATGCCAGTCGAGACTACGGAATATCCGAAAACCGTCGGAACGCGATCGGGCACGGAATATAATATTCTCTTTCCGACACGTCTCGGTGGAGGGGTGGGAGGGATTAATTGAAACTGAAGTCACGTTTCGTATGTTTTTCAAAGTAAGTACGCGCGCTATATTAAAATATTAAATTATCGTTATTTATCTCGAGTTTTCTGGCGAACGGCCCTTCGCGTTTAATGACTGCCGCCGAAAACGCGCCGTATAGTACGCGTCTACACGTACAACGTATACATACAACTCGCGTACGTACCGAAAATGATATTCGCGAAAATACGAATGCACGCGCCTCGGCCGTCGTCGCCCGGTGTGTTTAATAGACGACGCGTATTAATTTACCGTTGTCGTGACGTTGAAATAATAATTTTCGAACCCGCCGTTCGCCGGTTACGTTCGAAAATAAGTTATTAATCGTTCGCCGAAGTCGTGTACCGTGCGTGTATACGTTCGCAAAAGGCTTTCTCGCCCGGAGTCGGCCGACTAAGCCACCCTCCGGGTGGTTCAAAGACACCCGTATATACCGTGGTTAGTTATAAAACCTTTGCCCCGATACCGTGAAATGACGTTTTAACTAGAGTGTTGTTAGAGCAACGCTCTAAAGTGAAATTATCGAAAATAATAACGTAGGTTTTGAGCGAAATTTTAAATAAAATATACTTCTCGCGGAACCGTATCGATTTCGCGCGGAAACCGGACTCTTGGTTATTTTCGTTCAGCGTGACCCGAAAGGTCTCGATCGACGAACGGCGTACACGAATTTCTATTTTTAATCGTCCCCGTAAATTCGTACTATTTTTATATTATCCAATATTCCGTCGTCGCGGTCGGGCGTATTTTTTCTTTTTTCCATCACGTCGATCGCTACCAAAATCCGTTAACGGGCCCGGTTAGGTGTCATTAAGCGATCGTAAAATTAATGTTGACGCGTATCGATAGACAGCCGAAATCGTCAAAACTGATTGGCGTCTATAAATTGTAAGTATAATAGTTGTTTGTGTTATAAAACGGACGTTTCGAGTTTTCCGATGGCTTCCCTGAAGTAACATCGTCTCTTAGCGCACTATTGCCCCTTACTTTGTTCAAAAATCTACTGTACGTGTAGTATTACGTGGACAACAACGAAATCACGGCGTGTACAATAATAATAACGGCGACGAAATATTTTTGAAAAAAAAAACCGAAATATTCGCGCGACGTAATAATGGCTTCGGAAACGATGTTTGTCTCTGTCCAGATGTATTATATTACAATACGGGCTATACGACATTACGCGAAAGATCGCGAATTTTAAACGCGTATATTCTAAAAAACAAAAAAAAATTCACCCACGAGATCGCGATCTTCTTGCGTTTCCTTCGAAAGTTTATCGATCGTTTATTAAAAATTTCGCCCATTAAGTACGTCGCCGCGCGATAAATGTCCAACGGAAAATATTATTTTAAAGCCGAGTCTACCGGGACGACGGAAACCGCGAAGTGTCCAACTACTTACAGATAAAAAATGTTTATAATCTTATATATTTATATACACACGCACACACACAAGGCCGGGCATTAACGAGTTAATAAGTTAAAATTGAAGTTATAAACTTAACGCATCGCTCTTGGTTTAACGTTAAATTCGTTTTAACTTAACGCGTCGACGTAATCTTACGGTTTAATATTTCATTATTTAGGTCGTTTCGTTTACTTTCGAATATTCGAACGATAATTTTGCGACGTCCAAACACATTATCTAAGCACGTTCGAGACGAACGTAAATAAAACCGCAAATAGACGCGAACGACGTCCGATTTCGCGTCAAACGTGGAAAAATTCGTTCGTATAAGTGAACACTCGTATTTCGTACGTAAAGAAATTAAACGGACGTACGCGAAACGAATTTAACGTATTTCGGTTCGACGTTCGATGAAATTGGTCCGTTTGACCGTCGATTCGGTGGAAAAATATCGCCGACTTACGTTGGACAAGTCAGAAATAACTGTCCGACGGACTCGATAAACGTAACGTTAAAAACGGTCGGCGTTTATTAAATTTTACGGGCCGGCTTCCGGATAAAGGGAGATTGTCCGTCGAAATTGTTCCGCCGAGATTTCCGTATTCGGGCGTGTGGGTACCGACGAGGGTATTTCACAATTAATAATGATCGCCGAACGTCCGCGGCGAAACCAGTACGACACACGACGATCATACGTACGTACGGGCGAACGGCATTTTATATATATATATATACAACAGAAGTTCGCCAAAGTAGTTTTACTTTCAAATCACTTCGAACGATCGAACGGCCAAATTAGTTCCAAATACGTTCGTCCATTGATTTTTCGCGAGACGTTTCGGGATTGGAGAAATTAATTCGCCCGAATTAATATCGCGACGGCCCGGTTCGTAGTTTCGCCGGCGCGACAATGTACATTATATATAACGACGACGAACTGAACCAAAACAATATTTCGAGAGACGTATGCGTGTATACAATATTACGGACGTTGCGCGCGTACCGAGTCATTTGGCGATGCGTAAATATGATACGGTACAACAATAACGTAGAGCGTGGATTTATGGTCTCGAGGACGAACGCGGAAGGGAGAAAAACCGGTAAATTGTTCTGAGGCGAATTTTCGAAGTTGAAAAAACAACGGGCGCATAAAAATTGTTCGTACCTACGAAAACGGAACGGACGCGAAGGCCAATACACTAGGCGTGTTCGATAAATACACGGACTAAAATTATTACAGAAAAACGTTTTATGTTATCGGTAATGTTGTTATGTACCAAAATAAACTAGAGATAATTACCGTTATTTCGGTATATAATAATAATCGTTATCTCCAATCAGTCATTGACAATACGCGTTCGAAGTAACCAACGCCAGCGTTACGTCACGCCGAATCAAAGCGGATCGCGCGAGCGGTCAATTTTTTCGTCGGTTTCTCAATAAATAGCGATTATTCGTAAACGGAATATTGAAAATAAAAAACCGAGAAAAACGTACGTTTAAACGATTTCTACGAGATGAAAACAACGCGGGACACGCCGTTTGAATACTAAAATATCGTACACGTGTCGAACGTAGAGATATAATTTCGAAACCCGACTATAAATATCGCTTAAACGATTTAAAAAAAGTTTCAAATTTCGATCTTGTCGACGAAATATCCACCCTGTATACAATAATATATATATATATATATGATCGTTTAATTATTTTACGATAAAAAACTTCGGAAAATATTTCCACGTTATTCCTACAGACGCGTGTATTGAATAGACTCGACTATTTCGTATATTTTGGTAAGGAAAAACGTTTTTTTTTATCCAAAGATGTCGTAAAGTATTTACCGAAATACGCGAATTTACGTATTTTCGTTTATAGACGAAACACGAGGTCGTTAAAATATTCACTAAAAACGTGAAAATGCCGACATAGCCGGGGCGTTGAAAGAAAAGAAATTTTCGTTCCCGACGTTACGAAACGAACTTTGTGTTTACTTAGCGTTTGATTCCGTTTTATTTATATTTTGTCATTTCCGACCACCGCTCGTAAAACGGAATTTTTTAATTCTCGAAAAAATATTAAAAGCGACCAACTGATCGTTCTAAAAACAAAAAACAACAAGAAAAGCCGGTCCCTCGTAACGATATATTTCGTTCGATATTATTTCGCCGTTTTAAAAACAAATTAAACGCTCAACAAATATGAAAACGACTTAAATCCGTAATTTATTCGCGGGTTAATTTATATTTTTCGAACGTTACGCATAACGATCGCGAAATTAAGTTAAAATATCGATCTCGCCACGATCCGAATAGTTTAATTCGGTTCAACGATTTTTCCTTTTTGTAAATCGACATCGGTTCGCGATATTCGTAGTACTCTATTAGTTTTCAAATTCGATCGCGATCCTCGCGGAAGATCCGAACCCGTTCGAGAAGAGCCCCGTGGAAAGTCGGCCCACTACGGTTCTTCGTTTAATATCGAAAAATGTTCGAAACTACAAACTACGTCGGACGTCCGTCGTAATTTAAAACGTAGAAAATCTTCAGGGTGCTTGATTTATTAATTAACCCGCCGTACTACGTAATACGTTCACTTAACCGCTTACCTGGTAATAGTCCATGTAATTTCCAAATCCCATGTGATTGCACGAGCACGTGCACGTCTGCAGGTGATACTTCAGATCCAAGTCCAAGTCGTTGTCCTCTCGGTCGAACACGCCGGGCACGTGGCCCCTCTCCCTCTGTTCCGCCGTTCGCCGGCCGGCGCTCTGTTTCTTGCCGCAATTCAGCTCGAACTCGACGCCGGTCAGACGGGTGTTCATCCGCACGCACGCCGACAACTGGCGACCGCATCGTTCTTGTAACAATTGCTCGACCATGATCGGTTAGCTGATACGGCTAACTTTCTGCAAAACGAAAGAAACGATTACCGATCGGATCGAGGGTTTCCAAATTGTCGGGACACGAACGAACGGTACGTCGACGCCGCCACCGCCGCCGCCGCGGGGACACGCCGGTTGAAACGCCGGCGGCGTCCAGTTATCGGGTAGTGAAAATCGCGTCTGACGATAATGACGTTTCACTGTGTCGATTAAGTTACGTGTGACGTTTGTATCTGTAGGCGTGTAGTTCGACAATGGGAATGGCCGCTGTCGGCTAATTTTCGGGAACGAATTCGACGGTAAACCGGACGACTATTTTGTTCGTATATTATGGGCGATGGGGAGTCGGACACGTTCCGTATCCAACGAACGGACGGCCCGAGTACAATTCGATGTGTGGGAGGGTCGGAACGAAATCAACCGAAACGAGACGGCGTTTCCTATTTCGCGGTTGTCCGCGGACGTCGTCTCGAAATTGCGTTCCGAGCGCCGATACCGTTTGACCGCGAACAAATCCCAAGATTTAGTACCCACTCGCCGTGTCCGACGTACGGCCACGATATGCTTTACGAACAGAGGTTCGCCGGACGCGCGCGTTCGCTTTCAAATATTTATTTACAACGGCACTCGAACCGGCAATCCCGTAGCCGGGCGTCCGCGATGTCCAAACTTTCCACTATCCGAAGTTTTTATTGCGCGCCAATTTACCAACAATACATAAAGTTTCGCGATTTATTCGCGTCGTCCGAGTCCCCGATTATTAATTGTCGATCGACTTTTTTAGCCGGCCAACGTAACGATCGAAGAACGTTCTTGTTACTAGCCCGTGAACGACGTATTCGAACCGATGACCGATGGTTGAGGACATGTAGGCCGCGGGGTTTGAAATCGACCGTACGCGTCGTTTAGTAAACGGCGGACACTCTGGTCCCTTATTTCACCGGCGTGCCCGGGGGCCACCGTTATCGAAAAACGTTTAAAACCGAAAGGTAAAACGAGTAATACATTAGTGGGCGTGCGCCGTTGCTTTAGTGAAACTACGAACGGCCCCAAATGGGAAAGCGAGTGTATTCGATTGACGCGCGCGTATCGTAGTCGTATATTGGAAGTTATTGGAAAGTGTCGCGGAAAATGTATCGCTTTCCGCGTACGGTTCGCGAGTTTAATTATCGGGGTGGCCGTCCGACACGCCGAAACAAATAAACCATTAATTTCTAGTTTATGTACGACGTGTCTATATATGCGAGTGTGTGTGCGCGCGCGCAGTATACACAATTAATCGATCCGTCCGGGCATATAGGTCGTGGACGGGTGAAAGAGAGTGAGAGGAGTGATAGGAAATCGCGTTACGTTGTTTGTCTCTAAAAGGACCACCGTTAAGTTCCGTTGTTCGTTAACGATTCGCGTGATATGGAAATATCTAACGGTCACGTTTTCACCCGGCCCTGCCCGTCTATTTCTTCGCGCGCACGAACACAGGTATACGTAATAATATTACGCGTACCGTATAAATAACGTTTAAGCCGATACATTTATCTATATGTTCGTGCGCCGTGACATTAAAGCCTGATAACACGCTGGACATTCGACAAAGTGCCGCGTGTGTCCGGTTTTCGTCGACCCGGCGGAGGATGGTCACGAAATACGACCGGTTAATCGGCCGAGTGTACACTCCGAAACGGCCGCCACGATTCGCCATTTATGTGCGCCGTACGCGAACGTTTCGGAATTCGACGCGGAAACGGGCCGCTGGAAATTCGTACCGTATGGACGATTGGAACGATTTCGGTATTACGACTGTAAACCGTCTGGAAAGACCGGAATCGTCGAAAGCACTCGGTGGTCACTCCCTGTCGACATACTCTATTCGGGTAAAAACGAACGAAAATGCCTACAACGTCGCCCCGGGCCGCCGTATTCGCCGGCGGGGACCTCACGCCGTACAACCGCCGGGCCTATTTCCGGAGCGAAGGCGAAAAAAATTGAAAACCGTCGGGGTAAGTGTGCGCCAACAGACCCGACACGCTTTGAAGAAGATCAAGGGTAACGTTCCGGCGGCGGATGAAAAAATCCCGGGCGACCTTTTTCGATCCCGTCCCGCGTACATATTTAATAAACGTTTGTCGGCTTTTCGAAATAACTGTTACGAACCCCCTCGCCCCCCCCCCGGTGAACGGTGTTCTTACGAATTTTCGACGGGCTCGACGACTGCGACGGGATTACGCGAACGCACGTACGGTTGTGTTTGGACCGGCGGGTTTTACGTTTGAACGGGTTCGCACATTATCGACGCGAAAACGTTCGCCGCGGTTTACAATTTTGTCGCGCGAAGATGCCAATTTAAGTTTCGCGTCGATTGCCGATTTAAGGACGGAATAATTTTACAAAACTAATTTTGTTCGAACGAATTTGCGAAATTCCAAACGCTGTACATATATATTCGATCTTATTTCGCGTAATCACGTATTACTTTTATTATTCGTCATTTTCGTCGATTTTCAAAATAACTACGGTCGAGACATTTAATCGATTACGATTCGAGGGTTTACGTGACGAAATGTTTAATTGAAACGTCGAAAACCGAATACGAACGTATTACTCCAACGCGTTGAAATCGTCGGAAACGATTTGTCGCGATTTGACTGCACGAAGTCATCTCGCCGAAACGTATCGCTTTCGCGCGATATCGATTTACGCGTGTCGGATAATACGACACAATTCGGCAACGTTAAACGCGTGACCGTTTACCGTTTTACGCGAAAGTTCACCGGAAGTTCTCTAAAATAGACGCGTCGCGAGCGATGAAGGGCAAACGCCGCCGGACGTATTTTCGAAACTGGGATGGCCGCCGGTCTCCTCCTTCCACGGACGCTTCAGACCGAAGTGTACGGTGTAAATAAATGACAGCCGTATGTTACGGTATTCGTACGTCGAACGTTCTCGAACGATTTCGTCGCGACGACCCAAATATACGCGCACAATTAGTGATTGGGTTCAACTCGGGACGAAAAACGTAAACACGTTACGCGATATGTTTTTAAAAATACGCGGGTCCGTAAGATTTTCGTAATGATTAACGACGCGCGAAAAACAACGTAAAACCGAAAGTATTCGAAAATACCCCCTTGTTCGCGGTCGATTATTTAATCGTTCAAATTTCGCCTGCCCGTTATAAAATAATGTAAAATTTACGAAAATGTCCGTAACTATTATTGTAGTTTTATTACCGGGGAGAGACAGTAGGGAACATCGAAGTTAAAACGAAGTCGTAAAATAGGACGAGACTCGAACGTATTAAGCCTGTCGCGGTAAATCGTTTAAATCCGTTGGCGAATATAGTCGTTACGAGTTTTTGTTGTTCATTAAACGCGAATACGTTCAACTTTAAATTACGCGAGGCCGAAAACAATAACGTTCGGCCATCGCCGTCGTACACTACGCCGCGTCTCCCGAGTAAAAATGCTAATGTATACGAAGCCCCGCGGTAGTGATTTTGTTCGACGGCCGGGGATTTACTCGAAAGAAAATTCGGTAAATGGGACGCGATATAAGTAATTCAAGACTATCATCCCGTCGTCTTATATCCGATTTTGTCGGCTTACGCGCCCGTTTAATTATCGAATTTCGAAATGACTCGAACCCCCCCGTGTCGCGTTGTATACTGCGTGTTAATTACTTCCGTATTGCGTTTGACGCGAACGTCTAATTAAACGGCACGTTTGACCACCGAACGACATCGAACGCTCCCGGAAAACTTCGTAGTATTCGAGCATACGTCGCGTCGGACATTTACCGTTTCGCGCGCGTTATTCGTCGTACAGCGTACTTAACGTAACCGCCGTCCAACACTCCGTAACGAAATGAAAACATAAACTACGACGAACGCGACGCCGTTGTCCGGATACAAAAATGGAACGCATCAATGGTTTTTGGGCGACGACCGCCTTTTCGTTTCGGTTACAAGTCGTTGACGGGGCTATAAACGCGGTAAATAAACTTCGTGAAATTCCCGCCGGATTCCGTGCACGCGCTCCGTGGCGAAAACGTTCGATAAAAATAATTTCGAACCGGAACCCGTAAACGCCGCCCTAGTATTATCGTCCATGTTATGACGACGATAAATGTCCCCGTTCGACGGATGTTGGAGACGAGCGATGGCGACCGTTTTGACGAGTACGGGCGTTTAAGTTCGTTTTTTTTTCGTGACGACCCGTCTCCGAGAGAATCCAATACGTCCGAGTACGTGTCACCCGTGACGTACATTTCGAACACACGGGGGGGGGGAAACCTTTTTCTCGAAACCGGCGTGTCTCGTCGTCGGTTCAGTTCCCGTAAGCGTATACGAGAATACCGTAACAAAGATCGCGGATGGCGAAAACGAGAACTCGAACGAGGGAGGTAACTATCGGAATTACGAACGAACGTAGATATGGTGGTGGGAGGGGGACAATTTCGTTTTTTGAAATTATCGATATTTCTCGAGATAGTATTAATAATACATATAGGAAAAATACGTCGTTGTATTTTTTTTTCTGTTTTATCGAGAACAATAATAATACAGAGCTTTGGCCAGAGTAGGTAGCTCGACAATTGCAATAAATCTCGATAGTTATAAATACGATAAGTAACACAACGAAATTCTTTAAATAGGATAGGGATTTAAAAAAAAAGAGCGGAAAAAAATTTAAATAATTACGATAATAAAACACCGGGAATATACGTTATTGGAATAAAGTAATTTCTAAATGAAAAATGAACGCGTTAACCAACTTTTGAGATACTATTACGGGACGACGCATACGACATTAGGACCTCGATGGACGAGTATCTTAATTATTCGAACGGCCGAAAATAAACGCGGTCAACGGTCAAGGCTGGACGAATAAACGATGAACGTCGATTTTATTATTTCTGGTACGCACTATCGTCGTACACGCTAATTTACATTTGGGTGGAAAAAAATTCGCCCTGTACGCGATCAAATTGGAACGTTGACGCGAATTTTAACGGCCATACGCCGGGCAATTTTTACCGTACCTATTAACGGCGAAACGATTACGATTTATTACGGCCGTTCAACAACGATTGGTCGGCGCACGAATAACGCGTAAAATTCTCGATCGTTGTTTATCGTTAACGCGTACGTTCGTTTTGTTTTTCATAACCGTTAGTCCCCGTCACTTTTCGTCCGTAATTTAACGGCCGCGTAAACGCGTACTTATGACCGGTACGTAAACGATACGCAATAACGTTCTTTACCATTTTTTTTTCTTCGAATTGAAACGTATAGATCGATATACCCGAGTAGCGATTCGATCGATTTACGTCGTTTTTTATGGTTTTCGGGGAACGTTCGTTCGGGTAAAGAAATAAAAAACGTATTCCGATTCGTAAACGGTAAAACGAAAACGGCCAAATATCGTAGTCAAACCGCAAAAATCGCCGTTTCGGGCCGATAAATTTTTTCCACCCGCGTATTGGGGATAAACGGGAACGTTCAGAGCCGGACGGATCGTAGAACGTTATTGAATTATAAACACGGACACGCGACGCGCCCACAGCTCGTAACCGACGTCACCCGGTTCGGTTTTAACGTACACACGTTCGACCGACCGACGACGGGTTACGATCGATTGTGACGTTTTGTTACGAACACGAAATAATCGTTTTTCGAACGTAAAATTACTTCGGATAATCCTACCGAAAACTGCGAACGTTTCGCGGAGAGCGGAAAAACAAAACGAAATTCGTCGGCAAATCGATGTTCGGGCCGCGTAATTCCGACGCGATTTCGACGGTCAAAAATGCCGGGTTCGGGTCTCGAAATCGCGATAAATCCCCCGGGGCGTGGCGGGATAGGTGAAATGTGAATTTATCGTACGTAAATAGCGGCGAACGATCGATTTCGCGAAATACGTACAACAACGATACGCGTAGCCGGTACAGTGTTATACGTAGCGAACGCGTCGTTCGGGGAAACTTTCGTCATTTAATCGATTTTTACGTAAAAAATATTTACTTTTATTTCGGTCTGTTCGAAATCCGGCGCGCTCGTTTTCGGTACACAATAACGGACTCGACGTCGTCGTCTAATGGCTGCCCGGTGATAGTTCATTTTACATTATAGACGATCGCCGCCCCTACCGCGCATTCCACCCCTCCATCGATGATACACATACACATCGACCGAATGAGTTTCGCCGTATCGCGTTTACAACGCCGCGACGGTAAAACGTAATATTGTCGTTCCCGACGTTTTTTTTAACAAATCGTTTTGTAACGAATTTAAATCGCGATCGAATAAACCGTTTCCCCGGTCGTCTCTACGGCGGTTTCTCCTAACGTCCGATTCTCCACCGTCAGTTTTTTATACTCGGATTTACTCGTGATTCCGGTTCCCTAAGCTCTGGCTAGAGACGATTTGTCGTCTTTTCGATTTTCAATGTTTCCTCGACGTCTTTTTCCTAAACGCGAGTAATGCCTATATTTCTTCGTGTACGTGCACACTACGGTATCGCGAGAATACTTCGATCGCCAATTTTCTCGTAGTTTAGCCAACTGTACCGCCGACGAGCCATTCAAATCGTTATTTTTCGACGACGCCCAGTTACGTTTTCCAAACAATGTTAACGTCCGGTTCGATATTGTCGGTACCAAATCATCCAACGTACGACGTTTTTTTTTTTTTTTAATATTTAATATACGCGATTAATTCGACCCAATCTCGGTTTACGGTTTCGAGCGATTTTTTTTTTTTTTAATAAACCCTTACAATGTTTATTTCGCCGAAAACGAAACGCGTTTCGGTTCGCTAATTTATTAACTACCGCGACCGTTTAGAGTCGTGACGTTTTTCAAATCAATTAAAACGGTTCGGAATAAATTGAACCCAAATCGATTTGGGTTAATTAAAACGGTACACGATCACGTTAATAGACGGATAACGGAAAATAATAAAAAAATATTTACAAATTTACGAACCAACCCTCCCACACGACGGTGCACAACGCTATTAGCTACACCTTATTATATAATAGCCGAGGAGGTCGATAATTTTTTGGACTCGTCGAGTGCGACGGAACGAGTAGGAATAAAGGAACGCGTTTGGAGACGGTAATATTGGGCTGGGGACAAACGTAAAACGCGCGTGTTCGTGGAAAACGAGTGTCGGATCGAGCGGGTACGCGCGATTATTCTTAGACGTTCCGGGGACAGTCCCTCTTTTACGCGAATTGTTGTCGTCGTAAATCGACCGGGTCCTGTTTTCGTCGTTTCCCCACACCCCTTTTCGAAACAGAGGGAAATCATAACTTCCCGTCACGTGTTTCGCGAAATATTCCGTTAATCGTTTCGCGCCGGGGGTCATTTTTCTCGCGTCGTTTCGAACGCGACAAAAATTGCGCGAAGAACTTTCGATTTCCGTTCAAAACGGACGTGTATTTTTTTTTGTTTTAAAACGTCGCCGTGACGTTCGCGTGTCGGCACTACAACAAAGACGACGGGCCGCCCCCCGTAAAACCGAACTCGCGTAAAATGCTTTTTTTTGTAACGTCGACGTTAATGGCTCGTCAATTTACGCAAATAGCCAATCGTTCGAAGAAATCGCCGCGAATCGCGTAATAACCTCGCGTCACTGTCGTGTTTCGAACCGCGTCGGCCATACGCGCGTTTCCAAATACGTTTTTCGTTTTTTATCTACAAAGCGTAAAGTTTATTGGGCGCCGAACGAATCGCTCGGAATTGTTCGTCGATAACGGAACATCCGGAAAATCGAATCCCAAACGTCGTGTGTCTATGAAGTACGCGGGCGGAACGCGCGTCGGTTGGACGTCATCGGACCTGAACCGTCCGAATGGAAAAGAACACGGCCACGATGTCTAATAATAGGATAGCGCGCGTACAATATAATAAACCACCGAGGTACGGATCACCCACGGACGACGGACTCAAGTCGCGCCTACGTACCGTGGTCGTTACTCGACGCGCGTCACGGCCGTATTATTATAGCCGGCCCGCCCTCGTTTGGCGGTCGCGACGCGCGGCAACCGGACGCCACATGATCGGCGAGTTCGCCGAATCAACCACACGCGGCCAACAGAGCCGTCGAACGATTGGACTCCGTAACGGGTATTGCGATTTAGTGGACGCTTTCGCCAAAGTAATAACGCTTTTGTACCGAAAAAACCGTTTTTATATTCGCGTAATGTTTATCGTACATATGTAAGCCGGTTGTATTATTTTACGCCTTATTCAACACGAAATATACTAACACGATCTTTTTCCGTTTTTTTCTCAACGTGGTTATTGTAATTTCTAGTCTCTTTTCTCTTTCCGTTTTTCTCGTCGGGTTTTTTTTTTTGGTTAAGCTTCCGAATTCTCGCATTTACTTTAAACGCCACGTTTTTCGCGGCCCGTTGATAACCATTACCACGTTTAGAACAAATACGGTTCCGTTTCACTTCGTATTAATAAATAATACTCTATCCGTAATCTATGTCCGCGTTGTTTTTCCGTTTCGTTCATTCGACATTGGCTATTAATTACGTCGTATTCGATTACCGGCACGTGCAAGACGTCCGGCGCGATATTTGTGAATAATACCGAACGTGTTGTCCGACGAAATCGTGCGGCGGCGTATACGCGAATACAGTGGTCACGAGTGGTGCGCCTCTATACGTCTCAACGATGCCGTTTATTTAGCGACGCGGTCCGTTCCGGGACGTTATAAAAAAACAAAAAAAACCGAAGAACGGCCAAAACGGTGGATCGAACGCTGTATGCGCGCACCTCATGTCCCGAATGGATCGAAAAGCGGTATTTGGAATTCGTAAGCGGCGCGTATAGTTCGAGAAACGATTCGAGGTCGACTGGACAATTAGAGACGGTAAAAAACGTTCGCGATTCGCGTACAAGTCTCGACACGATCAAATATTATATAATCGGGCGAATAAAGACGCGTTTGTTTTTATTTAAAACGTCCGGCGGTTTCTCACGCTCGAGATACGCCCGTTCAGAGTTATCGCCGGCGCGAAATGTTCTACCGGATACGGCGAATGTATACGCGAAACCGAACCTGTAAACGGTAAAAGCGAAATGAAACGCTTGGCCGAGTGCGAACGTTATTGTCGTATGGCCGCGACCGTCGGCTGTACACTTGTGATCGCAAAACGGAATCTACGCGGAGCAATAATTAGCCGCGGGCGGCGCACCAATGAACACGGTGGTCGGTGTTATATAGAAAACGCGCTTTTCGAATTGAAGACAATCGGGTCGATTCGTCGAGAAAGGAGGACCGGGAACACTTTATGATCGACGACGTCGGCGTGCCGTTTTCGTACACGGGCGTACGGTGCAAAACGCTATTTCGGCCACCGTTACGTTAAACAGAATGTGAAACGTACGAAAATAATTTGCGCCTAACTAAAAAGCGGCCGAAGGTTACAAACCCGTGGAGAAATTTCCGGGTCGCCCCTCTCGCCACCCCTCGCCGATACGGTAATCCGACTGCAACAGTCCCGTAACGTCTAAACGCGTAAAAATACATAAAGCTCGCGAAAAGTAAATAGAGTTTAACGTGTTTTCCCGCCGCACGTATTTCCGATAATATCATTACGCGTTTATTACAAATATTACGCGTCGCGTAGACAATAATTGGCTATTTCGGAAAAATGTATTTATCGCGGCGAAAAAAACCGTTCGTTCCCGATAAGAAGGAGAGGGCAAAACGGATGTTTTCTTTCCTTCTTTTTTCCGCCGCCCAGCTAACGATAACATTAATTTCTCGCCATATTTAGTTTCGTATACTTTAACGAATCGAAAAAAGTTCTTCGATTTAACATTTTACTCGACATAATATCGATGGTGTTCGATGGAAAAACTTCTCGCCGCCGTTCCGTGACAAATAAACACCCCGCCAATTATAAAAGCACCGAACGTTTCAAGTCAAATCGATACGACGGGCGTAGGTAGTCTAGACCTAACTATTCGCCTAACGGTACAACGAGTACACCTAACCGAGAACGTGAACGGTATTACGGAAAACCGGAACGATCGTTCTCGTAAAACGTAATTTCGAAACAAACGAAAAAATACCGT
>JAIPRN010004424.1:0-15077 GCA_025469175.1 Geopemphigus sp. TES_GeoC_2020
GTAGTTATCGGTCTTTTCTCTTTCGCGTTTCCGTAACATTTTTTCTCGGCTAGGTCCCCGCCTCGCTGACCCCGAGGCTTAGGGGAAATTCGTTCCGAAAATGGCGCGTGGACGAGAAGAACGTAATTGCTCGTACGAGTATACACCGCAACGAGCGATTGTAGTGAATTGGCGCCGGCGAATAACGTTAAAGCGTATGGTGGCGCGTTCGCTGGCGGTCGTTTAGATTTTTCGGGAAAAAAAAATACCAAATAATCCGAAACCGTCGGTTACGAACCGCCTTGGTTTTCGGACGTTCCGCGGCTCGGTGGGGTTTTTTCGGCCGCTTTCGTCTACGTCGAGCGCGCGTAATACGTTCGGCACAAATCGCGCGCCCTTCGAATTTTAAACGGTTGTTTGCACGACACGCGCGCGCGATCAATTCAAACGAGCGCGCGCTCCGTAAGCGTCCGGGACAGGTGGTACACGACGAATCGGCCGAATGCTTCACGAACCGGACGACGAAAAACGGTTTACCGACGGCCCGCTTGGAGACGAACACCGGCGGTCTCGTCGGTTCCGGTCGATCATCAACTTTCGGCAAAAGCGAAACCGCGGCCACGAATGAGGCGATAACGGCCCGGTGGTGAATGTCGGTTCTCGTACTACAATTAAGTAGCCGGCCGGAGGTCGTTGAGGAGAATACGGCGGAGAAAAAAAAACAAAAAAAACGTACGAAATTACCTCGCGTGCGTGTGCGCGGGCGCTAGCGTCGTCCGGTCCGTGCGAGATGCGTGTTGGGCGGCGGGTACGTCGTCACTGCCGTCCGGAGAACGTGTACAGTTAGGTAGCGTACGCTGGGGGCCACCTGCTCAGAAGCAGATCACGTTCCGCGGTTGTTTTTATCGGCGAGTAGAAGGGGCGGGGATACGCGCGCGCGTTTTTTTTTTTCGTTATTATCTACGGTCGGCCGCATAATATTCCGTACCGTGCGTACCTTTGCCCGTTCGACTATTGCCACTACTATTATTTACACGATTCGTGTTTGTACGTAACGAAAATATACCAAGGTTACGCCGAATAATATTCCGAACGTTACGCGTTTCGTTTAGATAATATACGTATTGTTTACGTACATTTATATGTATCGTACGCGACGTTTTGAAAAACAACAAACACGGCGTTCGTATAATGAGAGGACGTGTGTGTGTGTGTGTGTGTGTGTGTGTGTGGGGGGGAGAGGAATGTTCGAAAACCTAAACGTAGGTAGTCGTGTAGGTTTATTTCGTAAATTGTGGCGTACTTGGACTTGAATTTCGGGAGGGGGGGGGAGGTTAATTTTTAAATAACGACCCGAACGAAACGGGACGCGTTACAAACTTGAATGGATTGTTCGTTTTTTACGTTTTTATACTTTAGTTTTTCGTTATTATTGACTATGCCGTCTCGGGAGAAATTAATTTCACCTAAAAATGTTCGGCGGCCCCCTTCGTTTGTTCGCCGCTGTACACAGCGAACGAATTATTTGAACGTTCGACGTTTTTCCATTTCGTTACACTATTTGAAAAAACTCGTTACCGAGTAATCGGCGTTTCGAAACGTTAGTATTACGGTCGGCGAAAAAAACACGCGCAAAATCGACGGGCGAACGAACCGACCACCGTTCGTGAATAGCTGGCCGCGATCAAAACGCCACGGGTTTATCTCGATCGGGCGGACGGATGGATTTCGAGCGAATTTGTTTAGTTCGTTCCGCGCCACCGACGTTTCGTCCGTAACGGGCGCGTTGTTCGTCAAAAACGTCGGGAAACGTGCGCGGTATGTAAATGATGTAATACGTTTTACGAGCGTGAAGAACGCGCGAACGTTCTTTCGGGGGGGGCGTAAATCGACTAGCATTTCGATTGCCGATGCATATACACCGACCCGTTTCGTCAACGGTTCGCGTAAACCGCCAACAATAAAAAAACCAACAACCACCGACGATAATTTACGTAAAACAAAACGTACGTACCCGGCGACGGTAATCGATTGCCGCCGCCGCTCGTGATTCGACCGAAAACTGACCACGCGTATATGTGGGCGGGGCGGGGGGGGAGTTCTTCTACTCGCGACGACGCTCAGGCCGGTGTCACGCGGACGAATACAAAATGCGCTATGACGGACGTATTTTTATTAACGCGCGTACTAGAGCGTTGATAATATGACGTCCGTCGAATAAGGGCCGGGTAACTCGGTATTTGTACATTTATCGTATTACCGTACCAGTGGTAAACGGTAAGCGTTAATTCATTTTAACTCGAATACTTATCGGAAACGCGCGATATTTGTACTTTCGGTGTATACCTTAAAAAATTTATA
Source organism: Geopemphigus sp. TES_GeoC_2020 (assembly GCA_025469175.1). Classification (NCBI taxonomy): domain Eukaryota; kingdom Metazoa; phylum Arthropoda; class Insecta; order Hemiptera; family Aphididae; genus Geopemphigus; species Geopemphigus sp. TES_GeoC_2020. The sequence goes on from JAIPRN010004424.1 coordinate 2,341, forward strand.
TAGGAAACGTTGGGTAGGTCCAATCGACAGCGAACGGCGTACTTCAGGACATTACGCGCGAGACTGGGACGGTACTAGCACGCCCGTTGACGTCGCGTTTGAATACACGAAACGCGGACGTCCGTTGTTTCGTCATTCGATCGGATTTCGTCGGACGTCGTTGGCGTCCATTTCCCGTCGGGCCCGATACGGGTTTCGTTCGAACGCGGCGACGCCCCGTTAACGTGCCGGACCGAAATTGTATCCGGACGACTGTGGCGGCGAGACGGGAATTTCGAGGGGGGGGGGTAATTTTTAAACGAATTAATCGGACGACCCCGACGGAACTCATATAAACGGGACCGTTCGTTTTTTTTTTCACGCGCGTATCGAAGTTTATAAAAACATGTACGTCTCGTAACGGTTCCAACTGGAACACGTCGGGCGTGCTTATCCCCTCCCCGGTACGCTTTGTCGTCGTTTACACGGTTCGAGTAAAATAATTACGATTACGCCGCCCGTACTTGGTCGCCCATCCCGCCCCCCCCCCAACGCGCGAGCACGTTGGCCGATTATTGCGCTCGGTCCAAACGGTTATGTTAACGTTGCGCAATAACGACAACAGCAGCCGGACCAATACGGGCGGTATCGCGAGAAATAACGCGTTTCGCGTCCAATTTACGTTTGACGATTCGCGTTCCGCAAGTACGCGCGCGTCGTTCGCCGTTTACCTTGGCCCCGTTAATTGTCCCGTCGTTTTATGGGGGAGGGGGGGGGGGCGCGCGCGTCTATTTGGTCGGCCGAATTTTAAAGTCCGTTTCGGAAACTACCGTAGTTGTTATTATCTCGACGCGCCTTTTTACAAACGGCCCGCATTCGCCGTAATCGATAGCGCGTACTTCCTATTTATAAATCGTAATAACCACGACGGATATATATATAGGTAGAGATTATAAGACCCGACCGAACAGCGACGCTACGCGTAAGCTCGTACACGTACCTATCGTCGTACGGTGACGTATTTATTGGGCGCGCGCGCGCGAAGGGGGGATGTTGTTAAGGGTTTCCTCCCCCTCGGGAGACCGTCGGAAAATTGCAAATTGTAAACGTGATCGTAAATTACGGAAACGCATTATTCGAACGGTTAATTCGTTTCCCGTTCGTTTTCGTATCAAATCTGTCGCGCCCGGACAAGTACGTACATAAAAAAAGCCAACCGTTCCTCGAACGTTCTTATTCACACGATCGACCGCCGCGGTTACCGTCCAACGATTTGCAATCGTCGTCGTTGACACGCTTATATGAGACTTGACCGGGCCGACGAATAGCCTGACCTTTTGCCCACAGACATCACGACCACCACACGATTTGGTCTAGTTCGTGTCCACTTGTGTTCGCACGTCGAATTTGTTCGTTACCGAATTATCGGGTCTAAAAAACCACAATGGCTCCGTTATCCAACCAACGAAAATTGGGAATCGCTCTAACAGCGTTATCACTATTATTGACGGGAGAAAAGAAATTGTGTGGGCAAACAAACGGCTAACAAAGAAAATTCAGCCGCGTGACATTACTAAAACAATTAGATGGTGACGATTACTGTATTGTTTTGTTGTACTGTCCCGTAAACGAGTTAATGATTTATATAATTCTAAAAACTCCGCCGACACTTCTCGCTCTGTTAAAATACCAGCCATTCTAAAGTTTGCTAAACGAATTTTAAATTAAATATGGAAACAAAATACGACAGACGTGCTATCGATGATAATTTAAACGAATTGTGCGTAATAAATTACGATACATTCGTCGTGCGTTATTTGTCTACGTTAAACACCGAAGTCCACTCGCGCTTAAATTTCAACGTGATATATTATTGTTATTATTGTAACATCAAAATTGATATGGTAGTATTATTGATCAGGAATGAAATGTACGTATTTACGTCAACAAATATTAGGTTATTATTTTTATAACTCCTAGCTTGACATACCTAATATTAACTTTTTTTTTTATTATTTAAAGAATAGTTAAATTCAGCACCGTCTAGAAAGAAAAAATGGTATTCGGAGTATTTCGCGAGTTTTTGTTTTAGATAGGTATAATTTTGAAAACATCGATTTTTTTTTTTTGAACCGATTTAAAAAATCGATTCACTTTAAAGAATCGCCCATCGCGTCGACATCAAAAAATCAACTAATATCCACCCGACAATGCCACACACACTATATGTTTTGGTCGGGCGATCAGATGAAACGGCCACCCGGACAAGACCTGACAGGATTAAAGTCGGACGCGACACGTCTACACACCACGACCTGATATTGCGGCTGATCCGACCAATTTTGTCCTGTCGGCCCGACCAAATCATACAGAGTGTGTATAGCCGCCTTTACTAATATTGGCCTCCGATAATAACGATCAAAGTACAGGCGACGACGACAATAGCTCGCGGAAAATATCGCCGCAATTGGCGTCTTAATTTCGTTATTACGACCCCTCTACTCGCGATAAAACAAACGTTCGTAAATACGCCACCGTCTATATGATATATATATATATATTGTCGCGTATATATGTATAAAATAGACGACGATCGTTATATTGCGTGCGTACTAGATAAACATATATCCCGTGTAAATCGCGTCGTACGTAATCCCGACGTGATAGTAGGAATAATGTCGTCGGAAACTTAGCGCGCTCGATTGGCGAAATCCATTTGCGCGGTTTTACGCTCGTCGACAACCGACTAAACCAAACGGCGATAAACGAAAAAGCCGATCGAGACATAAACAACGAAATTATCCACGGCCACGAGGTTCCGTAAAAAGTAACTACATTTTTCGTCCGATCAAATCAGCTGGGAGTCGACGGCGAAACAAAAAATTACCCCGGTCCCGTGTTTCTTACGTATTACGAACGGGACCGTATCACGTCGACGACGAGCGCTACCGGAACGAATATTCGCCGTACACGCGCGCCCCGGTATTTTACGTACGGTCGTCGTTTTCGTTAACAATTTTACGCGATCGATAGTTTTTCTTAATTTGGAAATCGCCGAAACGTAAAAACAACCGCGACAAAAGGTAAACGTCGAACGGAATATATACACGTTCCGCCTATTCGCGCTTCCATATCGAACGGTTAATTATAGATAAAACCGCGGAAATACGACGGAGGAAAAACGGGCGTAAACAAATTACGGGCGAACTGTGCCCTCGTACGAACGATAAATACCCGTACAACGGTCGCGAGGTTTCCGTAATAAATTCGGACGTTTAACGCTCGGCTTCGACTTTTCGTAATCGTAACGCGTCTCGTACATTTTGTAACGTTTTTCGTTTTTCGTAATTCCCGAAAATACTACGATATTCGTCACCAACTCCTCCGCCGTCTTTGGTTCCACGATATTAGTAGGGCTAGATCGCTGGAAATACCAGATAACGTTGACGTATCGGCGTGAAATGAATCCGGGCAACGCGTCGGCTATCGGGTACGCGCGTCCTACACACGGGACGATACTTGTTTGATCGTGTACGTTTATCGTACAACACCGAAATCACGAGCTTCGGTCTTCCTCTTCCTCGTCTCATTATCCCAAGCTATTTGGCGTCGGCCACCTTGGTCCGTAACTTCCACTCGACTCGATCTCCCACATCATTCACGCACACGCCCTCACACTCGATCCCGTCGTCAACCACTTCTTCTTTGGTCTTCCTCTCCTTCCGTTCGCGCTCAATTCCATAACTGTTCTCTTACTGCTTCCGACTCTCCTCTCCTCATAACATGAACATCCAAGTCTATTCTCCATCATTTTTATCCATAATCGACGCTACCCCTACGCTTCCTCTCATATATATATATATATATATATATTCATTTCTTATCCTATCTTCCCTTGAATTTCGAACTTCGGTAATGAGAAAAATGGCGAAGACGTTGTACGCGCTGCCATCCGTGTTATCTAGTGACCCGTCGTGGTATATTATAGAACGTTTGCCGTGCCACACCCAAACACAAGTTATTTTTCTCGTATACAAGCGACGGGTTACAATAATTTTTGGTTAAACGCTAATGAGCTTAGCGAGAGTTACCGCAAACTAAACAAAATACGTTAACGAATCGATTATTTCAATTTTTTACCTTCCTATTAAAATGGGTTTTTCGCCTCTCGCGAGTATACAAACTTAAACCATTCCAATATACAGACATACGTACATATGTATATATTAACAAGCGGACGCAATTATAATAAAATTATCGCGAATAAAAAATTATTAGTTTTCTATACGATCGTTAATAAATTGGATTTCTATTTTTCGAAAGATACGTCGTCACAGATACGGCAAACAAGTGATTATATATCCAAACATATCGTTTATTTCTGATTTACTTATAACGTGATGCACCTGCACGTGGACTTTTGTTATTTATAGCCTTAAGAAATGATAATTAGACGATTTACTTTTGATCACAATGTTGACCAGTATCGACATTTTTTTTCGTACTTTAATATACTATAGCAAAAAGTACGTCAGAATGAAAAACATTAACTTCGATAGACAAAATGCTCTTTTAGATTATACAGTTATAGGTATGAATTCCCAAAATTCAAACCAGTTTTAACTTTTTCCAATTATAGCCTATTAATTATAAATTTTAAAAATTACATTGAACTATCATTAATGCGCGAGCAATCGAAATTATGGAACATGGTATACATTATACATAAACGTGACATTCAGATATTTATAAATATACTTACATTTGGCTATCTATACATATACTTACATATCTTTAGACCATCTTATCAACCAATCACTTTATATACTTAGCATTCTACATCATACCCAATATCTTGTAAACGATATTTTTAAAAGTAAATATATTTAATTAATTTATTTGTCTTGTATGTCATTTATTTGAAAAACTGCTTGTGTATAAACAAACTAATACGACTCTCAATTGAATATTTGAATCAAAAAGTGTACAGTGTATCTATAGTATTAACAAAATCGTTGTAAATAGCAATATTTTATCAAAAGAATAACATAATTTAAATATAAGTACAATTTAATTAAAAAATCCAAAACTAATTTAACATTTTTTTATATATTGAAACTTTAAAAGTACATAATTAAAAAAAAATAATTTTAATATAAATACATATATATAAAGGAAAAGTACTAATACATCTTACACTAACATAATTTAGACTTTAGAGGTAAAAGAAAGATCATTATTAGCATTACACAATATACAAATAATTAAGAAATTTTGAAGGAAATTGGTATACTTTGAAAGTAACGAGTATAGAAAAATAAATTATACTATAAGAAGTTAAAGAGGTTCAGCTGTAGTCTGCTAAATTAAAAACTCAACTCTAGCAAAACAAACAGGTAAATAATCATAAAGAATGACTAATATTAGGTCTAGGATCAGTTATATAAAGGAATCATCTCCATACTCTTTAACCCCACCATGTTAAATATCACATTTCAGGATTTACAACTTTGAATGCGATAAGGATGTCCAACAATCTCTCCAATTATATACTATGAGTCAATCACGAAGTGGATTTTCATAAGAGTGCGTGTATTATCCGTTAAATAAATTGTTTATAATATTGCAAACTGTGCGTTAACTTTAATCACTGAAAGCACTAAAAGAGATATTGCAAGAACAAAAATGTTAAAAGACCCAAGTGAGGAGAATAAAAGATTACTCGCAATTAAGAGACGAGAAACAAAACAAATATTTAGAAAAAGAAAAAGGGCATGGGAAAAGTCTAGACTCTAAGTAATAGCGAATAGTTACGAAAACAATGTAACTCTTTTTTGAAAAGGCTAATGAGATTAAAGGTTGGATTTAAGGCAAAATCAACAATTATAAAGGATAGAGAGGGGTCACTAATAACAGATAAGAAAAAGGCTGCAAACGAGTTCAAAGACGTGTTTGACAAAATGCTGAACAAACCTTTTCAGGTAGACAAGGAAAAAAACATCAGTACGGTTGAACAGAAGGTAGACGAACCCATGATAGAAGTGGAACAGGCAATAAACATGTTGAAAACTGGGAAAGCGCCAGGAGAAAATGCAATTATTGCGTAACTCCTGAAAGAAGGAAGAAAAGACCTAATGGTACAGCTAAAATGGCTAGTAGATATTATATGGGGACAAGAAGAAATACTAACAAGATGGCACGTGTCAGTGTTATGCCCGGTCCACCAAAAAAGAGATCCTATGGTTTGCCAGAATTATAGAGGAATATCCCTCCTAAACACATGTTACAAAGTAGTATCAAATATAATTTTGAACTGAATCAAACCATAATCGAAGGAAATAATAGAAGAATATCAGTCAGGATTTATGCCAGGGAAATCGACAGTTGATCTAATACACACAATAAAGCAAATAGTAGAGAAAAGTCACGAGTTTAACATTATGACATGACACTTATTATTTGTCAATTTCAGGCAAGTGTATGACTCAATAAATAGGTACAGGCTCTGGAAAACAATGACCCAACTTGGAATCCCTGCAAAACTAGTGAAACAGGTAAAGGCATGCGTGCAACACTCCAAGAATAAAGTTAAGTTTAACGGAGAATTATCTGAAGAGTTCTCAGTGGAAACAGGTTTAAGACAGGCAGACGCTTTGTCCTCTGCATTATTTAACATAGTCCTAGAGTCAGTAGTGAAAGAGGTACTTGATGATGCCACAGGTCTAAACATAAAAAAACGTCAAATAACATTAGTAGCGTACGTGTACAACATAATTATAGGAGAAACCGAAGGTGTAATATGGACAGCCAAAAAGCTAATAAGTAAGGGGAAAAAGATTGGACAAGTTAATGATCAAAAAACGAAATACTTAATATCTCGAAAAGAACATATACAAGATTCACTGGTAGTTGGAGACTTATCTTTCAAAAGGATATCAAACTTTAAGTACCTAGGAGTAGATATTAACCAACAAGCTAATAGCCATGAAGAAATGAACAGGAAAATAACAGCAGGATATCAATGCTATTTTGCGCTTGTACCATTATTTAAGTCAAGATTACTGTCCAAAAATACAAAACTAAGACTTTATAAAGTACTTATTAGACATAAAGTCCTATATGCTTGTGAAGTGTAGACATCAACAAAGTCGGACGAAAAGAGATTGTTAGTATTTGAAAGGAAAATCCTACGTAGAATCTATGGGCCCAAAAGAATCGAGGAGAATACGTATGAACGAAGAACAAATGCAGAGCTAAGAGATATATTCAATGAACCAAACATTGTGGAGTTCTTAAAAGCAGACAGAGAAGCTGGGCTGGTCACGTATGGAGAGCAGAAAGCAAAACAGTGCATGAGATCACAATATGGAAGACAGACAAAAAACGACTGAGAGGACAACCAAGACAGTGGTAGATTGACCAAGTTAGAGAAGACTTCAAACTCCTAGAAATAAGAGGAGAATAACTGGCGAAGGATAGGGAGGTGTAGTAGAAGCAGCAATGGACCCTACAAGGCCCAGAATAATATAAAAAAAAAAAAATTGATAATGATTTATATACCGTTAAACAAACTTCTAATGAGCAGGTTAACTAACTTTTTATTTAAACTGAGCCAACACTTTCTTCGTGTAATTTTTTTGTGAAATTGACGTTAAGAAATTTGCAAATTATCGCTTTCAATAATTAAAAAGTTAATTACAACTCGCTATTTTACATTTATCTAGAACACCTTCAATTTATTATTTCTACACAGCATAGAAAAGTAAAAAATTATTTCTTTGTAAAATTGTAAACATTTAAAAATACCAGGACAATTAAACTATATTTTAACGCTATATATAAGAAAATAGAAAGGCAATTATAAATATAGTTTAATATTCTGAAATGATGTCACTAGTTGGAAAGTTGGTTCTATACGCAATTTGTTACACTGGTCAATCAATTGTAAAATAATTACAATGGTAATTTTCTTAATGAGAACCTATTCATAAATACATGAAAAAAATTTGAGACTACTATCTATCTTAAACAAAAAAAAACAAAATATTTAAAAAATTACCAATATATATATACTGATTTTATAAAGTAGTGTATATAATGAGTAAGCTCCACACAAATTATTTCCAGCACAACTAATTCCAAAACCAATTGTATATATTTTACATTTAATTTGTCTAACAAAATTAAGGGAATGAAATTGAAAACGATGGTGTCAAACATGTAGAAGTACGCGTTCAATAATCAAAAAGTTGTTTTTATAGTACATGATGTTGCAGTAGTGAACATTAGGAGGAAGGCAATGTAAATAACAGAAATATACCTATAAAATAAATTAAATTTAAAAATTAAGTAAAATTAACGGTAACTATACCAGCGAAATATATAACACACCTATGTACTAATGGTAAAGCTATACGTTAAGACTACATAGCCAATTTAGTAGTGTTCCATTGTTTTCCCATGTCCAATTTCTTCATTACACATTGTTTGGAGATATTCTTTCACCATGTATTTAATTTGTTAGACCTAATTGCAGTAACATAGTGGTATAGTTAAAATTATCAGTAAATTTTAAATATTACACATTTTCGTACTATGTAAGGTATTTACTTTAAATTATATATTCTTTTCCAGACGTCTGATCTATTACACACAAACAGTTCTTTAAATGAACACGTTCTTTACTTTCAAACAAAACACTGCGTATACCTGAACATAAAAACATTTAATAATTTTAAAATCGAATATAACAATAATTTTGTTAAACATACTTATCGATGTAATGTAGTTTGAATAGTTTTAAATGGTTCCTTTTTTGAATATGTTTGGACACAGCCTAATATATAATCGTCGTGAAATGACCTACGAGAACAATACTATACAATAAATTTCCTTTTTAAGTTCATTTCAAATTGGTTGTCCTGGTGGTAAAATTAGATATTTTAGTAAATAACTTATCGTATACATAAAACTAAAAATAAGAAAACGTAACTATCGCAGTCACCTTTAAAACGTTTTGGGATTGCGGTCACAAGTCTACGTTGTTGTTGGGTCATAGGTGACATGAACGAACACAAACGATGAAGTTGCTGATAATTCGGCAATATTAAAAAAAAGGTCACACATAGAAGGCGATTACTTTTATCCATTGCAGTAGCGCAACAGCCACAACACTCAACTGTAAAAAAAGGTCCTTGCTATCATACTATACCATCATCGACTAATGTTGACAAATTCGTCCATCTCTAGGGAGAAAATCTTAAGTTTTTAACGAAACTACGCGAATTTAAACGAAAAAAACGTTCACTTTTCTTTTTTCGATGTTTCTTGGAGAGAAAAAACCGAATCCTGACGGACTTCAAACACATTGTCGCCGCCTCTGGTTTCCAATTCGAAGGGTATGCGCTAAACAAATGCCGTCTTTTAAGGTCGCACATTAATCGCGGTAGATCCACCGTCTTCGTCGTCACGGTTGCGATTACAACCGCCTCCCCCACATCCCTACCGCGACGGATTCGAAAACCACACGTTACGTAGACCGCGGTAGTGATATTTCGTTTACCTCACCGGACGTGCGCCTATGTTCTTTCGCGCCCGGGTTGCAATCGCGGTCGGTAAAGTAACCACTCGGTATCTTATCACGTATTATCATTATTCGTCCGTGAGTTCTTTCTTTTCAGATTCTTAATTTCAAAAATGTAAGCGCGTTTATTTATCGTCTTTTTCCGAACGCGTCTCGGATCGGCTTTTTCGATGCGTTTCGACCGTCCATAGGTACACGAAACTACCGTGACTCAAGTGACCACCCCACCGGACACGATATCGCGTCGGAACAACGACAGACGTGCACGGCTCTTGATATCGCGTGTTCAAAGTATAACACGGTGTGTGTCCGCGTATGCCGTGGTGTTACTGCAAGGAAACGAAGTCCGCAAGTACATACATCCGATTCACTTATTATTGTCTACGAACGAGTTTTCGGATTTTTTTCCCATCAGTCGTGACATCGTTTTTTCGATGACGTCTCCTTCGTATACTTAATATTGTTGTAAACGAACGTCAAGGGACGGCCATAGGCGCTCGTCGTTAAAATTTATTTTGATTTTTACACCGAAAATGCTACAATGTACGTTACGAACGTTCCATCGCGTGTTTTCATTAATCGAACAACAAATTGATCTAACCGAATTTCTTCTATTGGTTTCAATAGTTACGCAATCAACCAAAACGAAACCAACTTATTATCAAGCGGATACTTTATATATAATGTAAGTAAAATATTTCGATTTCAGGACGAATCACAATATATATTGTGTTCCATTGTTGGAAGAAAGATCTCGATTGTCTGTTCCAAATCTGTGTCATTTGGTAATACATAAATGTGTATCTATTTGTCGCACAAAGTGATGTTATAAGTTTAACGGTTCCTATTACTAAATATAAAAGAACAACTATGTATTAAAGTACAGTATGGTATGTCAAACTATAAGTATACAATTCGAATTTCTTCTTAAACCTATTATCAAAGGATTGAAAGTTTACATTCACATTCAATGCATTAATTTTATTTAAATCTATTACAAGTTATGCGTATGAATTAACGTTATCTATTCTGACAAAGCAAAACCTTAAAATTATGATAGTCTAGAGATGTCAAACACATTATTCAATTTTTTTGTGACCCATAGCTACCAATATTAATGGACTATTTAATTGTAAAAATAACGTATAAAAAATTTTCTTTTTGATACATTTTTATGTGTATAATGAACTATTATATATATATATATTTGGCCCAGTTAATACTTTGAATTTCATATGCCTATAATAGTCTAATACCGTTAATTCGTCGATTTCAATTATTTAGGATACTTTGAATTATTAATTATTTATTGGGCGTACACTTTTTATATTTGTAAAATACACGTAACTTGTATATCTTTTTAATTACTAAGAATATTCCATAACTCATAAATAAACACTAGTTTTATTGACGTATATACTTATACTTTACATTTCTATTTAAATTTATGTTTTCTTTATTTTAAAAATATTATAAATAATAAAAATAACAATATTATTTTTTTATTTCAGGACAAACACATTTAGACGCACTGACAAATAATCAAGACAAAACATACTATGTTATTAAGGAATGTTAGACTTATTTAAACGATGTTTTTATAGGTTAATTGTTTTAAATATTTATGTTTGATCAAGTATTTTTTAAAAGATTTCTTATATATAACCTAGTCTACAAAAAGTGGCTCGCATTCGAAAATTAGTTTTCAAGGAAACAGCTGTTAAAAGTAAACAATTTAGTTTGTCAGTTATCAATTATAAATATAAAAAGAGTTAATTGACTTAATCGTAATTAATTTTTAGACCAGATAACAGTCGGTGTCACAGCGCACACTTTGGGAACTGCTGCTCTATACTATGAGTTCATGAACCATTTTTAATTGTGTGATTAAGAAAGAAATTAATTATGTGTTTATCGATATGTTTATAATTTTATATTTTAATACGTGCATTTTTAAAAACTAATTGCAATAAACTATTTTTTTAAGCTCTTAATTCTTTTTACATTTACAAATCATATATTTTATACAATTAATGTCAGCATTAATTTACTTAAATTTTAATATATATGGTGTTTATTGTCTGTTTGAAAGTTATAGACCATATTTGTTATTATTCTATAATTTATTTGCACTAATTGAATTGAAGATAAATATGACAACATTTAAAAATTGTAAACTCGACACGTTTAATTCGTCGTAGGAATACATTTTTCTACATTAAATTTCGAAAATTGTTTTTTAAATTAGTAACGCACGCGTGTCATTTGTGTACAGACGATCGAAATATGACTATGTCGTAGATCATAAAATAAACCTGTTTATTTCTTACGTAAAATCTAATTCGCGATACTTAAATCCTATATTTAAAAATGGGAGAGAGGTACCAATTCCTCCCCCTAGTCACACAACGCCATTACATCCACAAATTAAGGAAATACAAGACGATCACGCGCTTAATATTCGTAAAAAGTGGCGGGACCAATTTTCCGCCACATGCCGTCCATTTTACATGCAATTTTGAACGAACTAAAAATAATACAAACCAAAAATTGTATTTTCTTCCTCGTGGAAGCGGTTTCACATGGTCCTTGTAATGCCGTGTAGGTGCAACGGAACAACCTCCTTCGAAGAAAACACTCCCTAGACAATGAAGACTTTACACAGTACTCGTGTACTGGCTTATAAACATTCAAAAATCGTTAATATCGTGAAATATACTTTTGACATAGTTGACATTATATCGTCCCGTAACAATGTTGCTTGTTTTAATTGTTTGCAACATTACTGCGTGAGCAACCATAAGGGTATGTACAATTAACTGTGTTGGCAGGACGTCGAGAACGTTTTTATTTTATGTTTTTCTCGTTTTGTACAATCGAAAATTACGGCTGCATAAAACATAAGAATTATTCCTATAAACAGAATTTTAATTAATAAAATAAGTAGTTAGGCGGAAATAAAGTTCTGTAAAAGTGTAGCCAGCTATGGTGTATAATTCAGAGTGCTGGGCGGTGGACAAGAAAATAGAGCAGAGAATGAGCGTAGCCGAGATGAGAATGCTTAGATGGATGAGTGGGGTGAGAAGAGAAGATAGGATATGAAATGAATATATAAGAGGAATCATAGGAGTAGCGTCGATTATGGATAAAATGAGGGAGAATAGACTTGGATGGT
>JAIPRN010004425.1:0-15068 GCA_025469175.1 Geopemphigus sp. TES_GeoC_2020
ATATGATTTATATATGTGTATATCGTATGAGTGTGTGTGTGTATGTATTATGTAAATGGTTTGTGTATGTCGTATGAGTGTGTGTGTATGTATTATGTAAATGGTTTGTGTATATCGTATGAGTATGTGTATATGTATTATGTATATGATTTGTATATGTGTATATCATATGAGTGTGTGTATATGTATTATGTAAATGGTTTATGTATATCGTATGAGTGTGTGTATTGTATGTACGTATATCGGTGTATATGTATTATGTATGTGGCCTGTGTATCTGGTACGAGTGTAGGTGTATATATTATGTATGTGGCTTGTGTATCTGGTACAAGTGTAGGTATATATATTATGTATATGGCTTGTGTATTTGATATAAGTATGTATGTATGTGTATGCATATGCAGAGAGAGTAGTATGTACTATTCCTTACATTTACTTGTAACAACTTATGTCACGTCAGTGAATTATTGTAGACAGTATGATTGAGCTAATAATTTTACAGTGAATGACAGTAGAGTTGTTTGATACATTGTGACAGCCAACCATTTTGTTATTTGTTATTATATTAGTAACGCGTAAAATTTTTAAACACCTGTTACTGTCAAGGGACAAGTATATACAAAAACTTTTTCTCTTTATGATCTTCGTACATTTTCTAACATATTTTTTCCTGCGCATATTTTTCCTGTCATAGTATACAAAGCTCTAGTGTATGATCACAGACACTATAATGACAATGAAGTTGCATAAGTTCGTACACAAAATTAAAACCGCTGTAGAGGATTTTAGAACATTCGTTGTAGGATTAAAAATTATTCAATAACTCTACAAGACATATTTAATAACTTATACTTGTTAATGTAATTGTATTAAACTTTTCCCTATAATCACAAAATTTGTTTTCAAAATAATACATAAATATTATAATATATTAGCCTATATAATTCGTCACAAAAAATGTACACAATAATCGTAAAAAAATTAATTTGGTTTTGAGCTTAGTCAAAATATAAAATTGAGCAACATTTTTGGTAAAAAAATTATACAATAATTTGTTTTCAGGGAATGAGTTTTATAAGTGTTATTTTTTATTAGCAGTTAAATGTTGTTGAATCATTTGCTCCTTGCTAATCAAATGAGTAGTGTTGTTCACCAACTCCATAAGTTTATTGAGTCCTGATGACCAATCGTTCAATATATCATTGGTAGATTTGACCACAGTGAAATCAATAATTCCTGTTGGACGATCAATTTTGGCTGTTACACTGTTTTCAACAATCATACTGCTTAACAATTGTTCAGTATCCTGCAAAGAATATTTTAGTTACTTTGTGAACAATTTAAAATTAATTAGACGAAAGTTATTTTTATTATTATACCTCTATAGGCAAATCTAATAGTTCAGACATGCGACTCAATCTAATTCTTGAATAATATTTAGCCAGTACACGAATGTTCTATAAATACATAAATATAATAACAGATTATTAATTACTATATTTATAATCAACTTCATGTATTCAACAACTAATAAGTAGGTAATTAAGGCAAGTTATAAAATAATAATGTATACATGTTCTGAAACTCTAAGTTTTAAGTCAGTCCAACGTTTTATTCCTTCTTCAGAATATTCTGAAAATACATCTGCTATCATAAGTCCAAATTTTAGTTCCTCTTCATAATCTTTAATCAGTTCTTTCCATTTAATTATTTCCATGGTGGAAAATAGTTGCAGTAATGCCCTAAAATGTGTTAAAAAGATAAACATTTAAAAAGTAAATAAATTTTAAAAAATAATAATAAATACTTGTATTTAGGTATTTTTTCTAAGGCTTGATCTTCAAGAATTCGTTGTTTCAAATCAGATTGATGATTATCATACGGAGCTAATATTAGATATAAAATAGCGTTTTGCAAAGCGGCATTACGTTTTATATCGATAGTGTCAACTATAGGAGTAAATTGAATAGCTCGGTAATGGCGACAAATATCCAAATATTCGTTTTCATGTTCACTCAACTCAATCATCAATCTAAAAAAGTTGTATCATAGAAACTACTCAATAATAAAACAACATATTCTTACGTAAAGTATTTCAGCTTGAGTTGTTGTATTTCAACCTTATTGTCCATAAAAAATTTTGTGTTAATTTTTTTGGAGGTAATTTGTGTGCGAATATAATCCTTTATAGCCAAACACAAACGCATCTGCTCTAAGATCAGTTCGACCTTTTCTTGTTTTTTCATTGAGCCATATGTTTCTATACGCAATTCTTGGATGATCTTTGCAGCACCTGTTATGTTACCTTCATCTTCCATAATCTGGCACAACTTATACGTGAGACGAGCTCGGTCAACTTCTACATATATCTATAAATCAATTAACACCGAAATAATATGCGTCGAGTTTATCATACATTACTTATTAAAATAATTATAATAAGTAGCCTATATATATAATTATAATAAGTATTACCTTTCCTTCAGTGATAATTCTAAGGGTGTCAATTAATTTCAATTTGGTGTCTTTATCCTGAATTTGATCGACGAATGTACAACATTCTTTAACCATAGCAGCAACCGAGAGTTTTAACTGCAATCGTCTCTTCGCCAATAAAATAATGTATTCATTCAGTAATGTCCATTTTTTAGCATTAAAGCACAATTGTACAATAGCAACCAAAACACGACTAGTTGAAACCATATCGCATCCCTTAAAAAAAAAAAATTATAATTGTAACGTATCGACGAATCACAATTCCTTTAAGTAATCAATATCAGAACGGAAATATATATATTTACAGTTCTAGTCTGTTTTTCCAATTCCAACAACATATTTAATGCTTCTTGAAGTTTATTGCCGGAGGCCAGATTTTGAGCGATGGAGATTTTGTCATCGCACGTAGTGCTGTAGTCCACTTCCATTTTTTCCGTCTGACCATTGTCGAAAGCCAAAGGTTCCAAATTGTCCATTATGTCGATCTAATTTAAAAACAGTTATAACACTACCGTTCGATATGCAACAGAGCGAGCATACAGAATCATCCTCAAAACGCACAGTTACATTAATCGTTAATACAGTACAGTAATTCGTCGATATACTTACAGGCTTTTTTAGTTTTTTTACTTGTTTTCTGAACGAAAAGCACCTGCGAAAATCAGCAAACAAAACACTTGCCGCGCAATGAACAAAGAAACGTTCGAGCGGCCCCGTATCAATAGAATTGTGGTTGCATCCCGAAAATGTGCAAGTCACGAATGATGTGTACCTTTTTTCATGGATTAAGTAGGATATTTTTATGATAATTCGTATTTCGTGGAATACTGGACTGTACCTTTTACGACGACCACGGTCCTGGTTATGTTATCAATAATATTTTGCCGGGAAAACTAAAATACGAAGAGATATAAGCGATAAAACGATCACTTTTGGTTCGGTGAAGTGATCGTGATATTTGTATGTATATATATATATAATAACGTCATTACGATTTACGTCGATTTCGGTTGAAAATCAGAAAACCATTTTTCGTGAACGTACTTTTTATCATGAAATTATTACGATTCACTGCTACGATGTCACTGACGAAAAAGTACTAGTACACGAATTTTTTTGCATTTGTAAGTGCCGCGTTGAACTTTTGGCAAATCCCATAAGTTATAAACACCGGTCAGAACTTTTCCGCAAGTCTTCTTACCACCGTACGTCATTTTCGCAGTGACATTTTTGTAGCCTGTAAATACAAGTTTTCGTGTGAAGCGAGATTTCTAAAACGTTTTATATCGAATATATATAAGGTTTTGCGTAGTTTTTGTCGATCGAACGGATATCGTCGAAACGATATTTTTGGGCACGACGATCGATTATTAGTGATCTCTCGTTGCTACGAAATTTTAACGATAACATTTTGACAAATTCGTCTAAATAAATTGGCGATGGAAAATCGTAAAAATTGGTTAATCGCTCGTTCGTTTGTGTTCGATAGTCGTTTTACTCAACGCGACGGCGCCGTAATAATTATTATTGAAAACGCCTTCGCGGCTAAGTTGGTAACGACGTAGGTAAGCTGAGACGAATAAACGCCGGCTTTACGAACAAGGCTCTATAAACCTTTTATTATTTCCGAAATTGCGTCGTTTCGACGAATAATTTTGTTCGGGCGAGCAACCCCAGCCGGTACGTTTTTCTTCGCCGCTTCGTACTTGGTCGTAGATCACACGAACAGAACGTGAGCCATGTAGTGTAGTCGCGCTCGCGTACTCTTTCTACACGTCTTCACGTGTATACAATATTGTCTAAATATCATTCACTTAGGGAATGGCTGGTGTCTGATTATTTTCGGTTTTTTTTTTTTTGTTATTTTTTCGTCGTACAGATCACGAACCGAACGTATTCGGTGGATATTTTTCGCGTTTAAATAGTTACCGTTTAATATTTATATTTAACTTCGGTTTCGTCAACGAAACGCAAAAGTATTACGAAAAATATACACTTTTTTCGTCGAACGCGCGCGCGTGTTTCGGCAGTTTATCGTACTTGTTTTTGGGGCGTCTTCGATTCTTAGTCGCGTACGGCAATTTATTTTTAAACGTCTTCGAGAATTGTACGGCCGATAATATTTAATATTTAAACGTTTAACGTTTGATAGGAAAGCGCGCGTTTGTCGGATGTTTTTCCATACATTCGACGAAATATTCGGTGACTGAAGTTTCCTCTTGACCGCCAGTCCACCAAGTGTCGTAACCTTGACCGCGGTTCGTTCACAAACCAAAACGAGTTTGTTGTTTCCATCAAATGTGGTAACGGTCGCGAAATCGTTCGTTGTAAAGCTCGTTGCTGAACGTTCGGAAATGTTACCGCCGGTAACGTAATTCCGGCCATAAGTTACGTAGGAGCGGTCAGCCCATTTTAACGACCACGTCCGTTTTTCTTTTTACTTTCTAAACGGTATCGTAATTTCCGTGTGGGCGATTTATGGATAACGCGTAACGAAATATACGTTTTGCTGGAATTTTGTGGCAAAAAAATTCATGGCTTTTGCACCACGATAATGCATCTGCTCACACTTCATCGCTGCTTGTTCGTGAATTTTTGGCCAAAAATAAAACCGTAACGATACCCCAACATTCATATTTACCAGACATGGCTCCGTGTGACTTTTTTGTATTTCCAAAAATAAAGAGAACTTTAAAGGGCCGTCGTTTTACTAGCATAGATAAAAACGCATCGCTGAAAGACCTAAAGGCTGTCCCAAAGATCGAGTTTGAAAAGTGTTTCGTGGATTGGAAAAAGCGCTGGCACAAGTGTATAATATATAAGGAGGTCTACTTTGAAGGAGACAACACTAATGTAGACGAATAAATAAATATTTTTTTAAAAAAAAATAAAAACGAATATTCCCCTTATTTTTTGAACACAACGAATTGAATTTACAACTAATCGGTGTACGATACCGTTAAGTAAATATCCTTTCTGGAAACGTCGACGGTCTTGCCGCCGAATACAATTTTATTGGGTTTATCGGAGTAAAATTTTTTTTTATTACGTTTATAAAATAACCGAATAGAATTTATTATTTGTTTCTATAATTTATTATATCGTATTTATTTATTATATTGTATTAAAGTTTTATTATTTTTATAATTATTGTTATTATTATTATCGTTTCGTGTTTTTCGGAATAGAAACGTGTCGGTCTCGTGATCCGTTATTTCTATTTATTTTTATCAATGACAATAGTTGTATCGTGTCGTCTATGCGCCGCCCGTGTATTATTTAATAAAAAAACCGCTTCGCGGAACGTTAAATTAAAATTAAAGGTAAATACCTCGGAGGCTTAAAACCGCGTTTATATTGTTGGATGTTTGACACCGCCGAAGCCTAATATTATTGTTTATTACTATTTATGTAGTATGACTCGCCCTGGGAATTACGCACAGCGCGCTGTTGGATCTGTTACGAATTCTATCGTTACTGCGACGTTGTTTGGATTATACGTATATGTTCATACCGCTATTGTGCAAGGACGAGCATCGACTAGTCGATACGTTGATTTCAATGTACTATCTGAACTAGTTAATTTGGTACGCGCCGTTTAAGTATTAAACGAGATAAAACAATCCGGTGTTTGGTAAACGAACGAACGCGTTTTTGATTGTAGAGGTTTTTTTTTTCGTCAGGTAACTAAGTGAGCTTTTATTTCGATAATAAAACGCGATATGTCGGTATAATTCGCTTTTTATAAAAACAATCGAATAGCACGCCCGACTTTGGTTTATGGTCTATCCCAAACAATAGTCAACGGCCTACTCGACCCAAACGATTTCAATTGTCGTAGTTATTATCGTTATTAACGCGAATTTATAATCATTGTAGTTCGCTCACGAATACAGTTTTTGTTCAAAAATAATATTAATAATTGTTTTTCCATTAACGCGTATTTTTATTATTATAGAATAATTTGTAACGCCATTCGTCCGTCGCGTATTTAGAATATATTATGTAGCAATTATACTCCTACCGTATAAATAATAATTATTATAATTACTATGCTAATGTAAATGTTTGATTTCCAGTACCTTTTATAAACCTTGATCTTACTACTTGTACCTAGTCGTAGCTGATCGGATATATTTATATTTTAAAACGCGGAACGTTTTCTTTATTATTAATGTATACAATATATTTCACTTTTTGTCATTGTTATGATACAATAGAAATTTATATTATCGAATAAATTATTTATATTATATAAATTTAATATTATTGAAACAATGTATATCGTAAACAAATAGTGAACTCGTGAGCAATAAATAAAATAACTGTAATGGTTCACATGTATGAATGTTAAGTTAATTTTAATTATAATTCTCGTAAAAATATATATGCGTAAATATAAATTATTTTCTATTTTCATTTCAACTTCCTATACACATACACACACACACACACGCGCGCGCGCGCGTTATAAATAAATAAATAAATAAATAAATAAATAAATAAATATATATATATATATAATATTTATATATAGAACGGATAGTGCCGAAGTTAATTCTGAAGGTGTTCATAATTTTTGAAAGAAAAGTCGTTAATAAAAGTTTAAATTATAAATATTTTTCGTTTAAATGTTTTTATTTGTTTCGTAATTCAACTTTTAATTACGCCACCGAATGACACGTATAAAAGTATATGAGCGAACTAAAAGATTTTTAATCTAAGTTGTGTAATATTTTGTCAAGTCTGAAATATAAGTAATATTTCCACTATATTTGTATATATGTATATAATGTTACGGCGTACATCCAAAAAATGCATAATTACGTACATAGTTTCTCAGTGATTATTGTAAATTTATGATATTAATACAAAAAAATTAAATAATGACAAATTACGTTCCGTTCAATGAAGAATGAATATGCGGATAATTAACCAATATCGTCGTTTGATAACGTTAAAAACTCATCATATTATAACTATTTGTTAGTTAGCCTCGTGTATATGTAGAATTATATATATATATATATATATATATATATAGGTATGAGAGAGAAAAAATACCTTTCAAAATCTAACGGTATATATTAAATTCTTCGTAAAAATGCGTACACGAATAATAATTATCTAACGATATTATAAAAATAAAAAATAAACCAGAAAGGCACGTAAGTAACTTATATTCGTACTATAATATATTTATTTTATAAATTATCGTTTATTCGAATGTGGAACGTTTAAAATTGTATTATTATTAATTGTGTACGAATCGCGTTTGGAACGTATTGTATTTGTTATATAAACGCTGATCAATAATTGATATTGTTTTGTATTCGGTAGATAAACCACGTTAGGTACGTAATTCGTTCAAAAACATTGAAAATTCGAATGAAAATACAATTATAATACACTTTCCATTTATTCCTGTACGACATCCTTTTAGCAGTCGAAAGAACGAAGCAAAAAAATGCTATATAATTACCGTTAATAACGTTATATATAACTATTGCTAAACAGCGAGTACCTAAATTACCGACTAGCGCTAATAATTAGATAATAATTGTTCTGCGGAGGCGTGGACGAAAGTAATGAAAATATTTTCAAAGAAAATGCGTAATTAACTCAAAATATAAGGCGTTATAACACGTAGTTGACGACGCTCCCGTACAAGAGGTGTTTGGTAATGGTGTTATCGTATTGTGCTAGATAGCATTGAACATGTTATGATCAAATGACCGTGAGGGGAACGGTTTTTATGCGTATTTATTTTATTTTTTTTTATGGAAACATTCTTTTATATAGTGGATTCAAAGTGGTCGTATGACTTAATCGAAACAGTTGTCGGTGGCTCCTCAGTCGTTGGTTAGGTTCAATAACGTTATTTCTTAATTGAAAATGGACCGAAAAGTCGAATACGCGGTTAAAGTAAAAGACGCTTGCAAGATATATCCGCCAAATTTTACGGTGTTAAACGGATTCTCTATGAACGTACTTAGTGGCTGCATGTGAGTGTATAATTTTATCGTATTATAATTATACACGTTTATTCGCCTAGTTCGGCAGGACGCGCGGTAATTTTTGTTGACACGGACGATTTCGCGTTTCGCGCCCTCTAAAACGCTATTTTAATATTTTCGAGTAGTGCGCGCGTAAACGATTAAATAAAAGTAATAACGAATTTACTACTGTTTTTTTTAAAAAACAAGCGCATATTTTCCGTTCAAACTGTTCATTTTCCTTGTCGCGCTAGTGGTTACGCCTGTGTTTTTGAGATAGTCACTGTGGGTATTGACTCGATGTATTTGCCCGTTATTATTAATTTGTTTGTATCGGATTAACGTTTTATTAAATGATGTTCATCGATATAAAGCGTCTTGGTTTATTGTGAATAAAGGATAGAATGTTTAAAGAAAAACATAGACGAAATTATTAATATTTATTCCAAATAAGAAGTTATATCCGTGGCTTACTTAAATCAAAACAATTTCGTTTAGAATAAGTACGATAACATATATTATACATAAATTAATAACAAATTGGGAAATTTCGGAATTTCAAACATAACACACGCATATATATATATTTACATACCGATAAACATAAAAAACAACACCGTACAACGAATAAAATATATTTCGGAATCTGGAAGATTATAATTATTCAGTTAGCTAAAAATTACGGAAGGAAGAAAAGAAAAATATATATTCGTAAATAAACGGGACGAATACCGTTTGTTATTAATTAAAAAAAAAATCGGATTTCAAAAATACGTATACTTAAATGGTTCAGCATAGTTTAATGTGCTATACATATAGTACCTATGTTAAATTATCGTGACATAAGTACGTATATTTTTTCTCCCATTTTTATTAAACAATATCGTAAGTGTACAATGAAATGAATTGTAGCACGACCCATTTTCGTTTGGTTTTCGAATATTCGTGTACCTACACTGAGCGCGAAATGTTTTACGTTTGTAACAGACTAGTACGATAAATCCTCTCGGTAGAGTTGTTTACGTAAATTTTAACGAAACGAAAAATATTCGATTTTTATACGGTTCAAGGCGACTGTAGGAAAACACGTAACATATTTCTACATTAGAAATTTTCGTTTTATTCGTATTTTGATTTTCGTACATTATTATTTCGTACTCGTTTATGGGCGAATTGTCTTAGGTGGTTATCGTACTTAAAGTTAACCGATTATTTATTTTCGAAATTATTATTATCGTTTAGCCATAATTGTTTCTATGGAAAAAGCTATTATTATCTACTTATGGTAAATAAGTGTAAATTGACTTCCAGTTACTACCTATAGCACTTACGTTCCATTTATATTCCACTAATAGTTTTTGCAATAACTTGTAGTATTTAAAGTATCGTGTTTGTACACACTACCGTATTTTTAATTATTTTCACGTGCCAGTAACCTAAGTTTATTATCCAAGCAATGTCACGGTGTCAATGTGAAACGTTTAAATTCGTGTTGTAATATTCGGTTTGCGGGAACGCTTAAAATTGTTTTGCGAAATGTTTATTTATTATCGTTCTACAAAGTACGGAAACGGTGTTTGAAACACGGCAAACATAGCAAAAACGACTTTAAACGCGTATCGTAATTATTTTTAAACATTGATTTACGGAAAACAATGGCATCCGGTAGTACCATATTTAGTTTGTGGTACAGGTAGGCCTATGCCTTAAGGAATAATTATGCGGTAGTGAACTTGAAACGTATAGAATCAATTAGTTTGTTCGCACATCGTCCGCCATTGTCGATGCGGTAATTTCGATTTTTTCGACGTTTTTTTCTTTTCTTTTACCCACCGAACAACGTCCAAAAGTGTCGGACGTTACTTATGTACGTACCAAGTGACGTACGGTTAAGTAGTTTATCGTGAATTTTTCCACGATTTTCTTTCGATCAGATTCCGAGCACATAGTTCGTACGTCCGTGAACAGTTTCCGCGTATATTTAATCGACGGAGGGGTTCGTCCCTCGTAAGACACGCGTTTCAAAAACCAGGAACATTCAATATCCGTTTCACGTCGACCGGCTTTTCATTTAACGCTCTTAAAAACGGTAGTGTACGCGAAATTCAACGTTCGGTTTATCAGTAATCCGTTTGTGCGCCCAATATCGACTAGAATAGAATTATTATTTCGGTTTAGGAACGTTCTTTTTTTTATATTCGACGAGTTTTCGATGATATTTTTCGAGATAAAACAACGCGTTCCCCATGTTCGTCGTACATTAGTTTCGAATTAAAAATTAAAAAAAAAAAAAAACAAACGTAACGATAATAGCGTTAATAATAATACAAAAAACGCAATGTAAACGCGTCAAATTACCGCGCTATTGAAATACTAGACGTGTATGGAAATAAGCGATAACAAATAATCGGTTATGCCGGTAATTGTGAAAACTCGTCGGCACATTAATTACGATCGGAATCGACTTTTTTTTTCATTCATTGCAATCGACCACCGAAAATGATATCCACATCACGTTACCCGTTCGTCGAACGTAACCCATTTCTACGGTCCGCGCTATTTCTAAACACCGAATATATTTATTCGAGAACCCGTAAAATGTTGTCGTTCTACCAACACGTATTACAATAATATTATTACGCCAGCCGGTGTAAATATTCGCGGTCAACGGCTTCGTGAAATGTCCGTAGCTGCGCGGATGGCCCCCGCCGTAACGACGGACGTTTGCCGATCAGTTTTACGGGTTTTTGTCACGGACCGGCGGCGGACAGCGCCGTCGTTGTTTTCGTCTAGTAAATCGGCGTTATGAAAACGCAACGAACACGAATCAATTATTTCTAGTAACGGAGTTTCTAATTGGAAACGAATTATCGAAACATTGTTGTTTACGAACACGCGTGGTTAATGTTTTCAAATTTATCGAACGCGTTGTACGAAATAAACTACGTAGATCAAAATCACGTTCGCGTAATTTTATTATAAAAAAATCGCGCAATTACGCTACCGATAAAGGAAAACCGGTCTAAATGTTTTTTCAAATCCACCGCGGAATAGCTAAATCAAGATTATTATCTTTTATTATTATCCAATTACGTTAAAAATGTCAAGCGACGAATAATTACGGACGTCGTTACGTCATCAATCGATCTGTGTTCACGTCGTTCGTCCCGCGAACTTACGAATTTAACGCGTTAGTACGTATTTTTTCGGAGGATAGTCCAAGCACCGAAGCGTTTTGTAACGTTTAAACGTCCGAATGATTTATACTCATTCGCTGCACGTACCGTAATTATATTCGATTTTAATCGTTCGACGTGTTCTCGACCGGAAGAGTTTTCTTGGGTAATAATCCACGATTGCGTTATATTGTTAACGTTGCGTGCCGTTGGCCGTGTTTATTAGTGGTCTTCTTTTTACGTTTATTTTAACGATTATTGCTGCAAAAGGGCTACCGGATTTTCCGAACGTTCCTGTTGCCACGACGGCGGTCGTGCCGAATAATACGGTTTTTCCGGGCGAAGAATTCAACGTGCGATTCCGTCTTCCAACAGAAAAAGCGTATTACGTTTACGCAGTACGTCGCGCGGCGACCGCGCTAGAATTAAAACGTGGGCGTGTCACGGGTACGTCGATGGTCGTTTACGATAGTTCGAAAACGAAACACGAAACACCTAATCGATTTTGGAATTCCTCTGGTGGGCGCGGGCGCTAACGACGGCGTAACTAAGTCCGTTTGAAATTACCCGACGGTAACGAATTATCTCGTCCAGACATCTGCCCCCGTTCATTTAACGTCATTTGTCGACGACGGAACAAACGCGCGTCCTTCGTGAAATCACCGTCGGACGTTCAATTTACGGACGCGGCCGAACTCCTCCATTACGTACCGATGTAAATCGGCGCCGTTGTGGCCCGTCGATTACGGAATTCTCGAACGTTACCGCGTGACGCGTAATGGACGCGCGCGTTTTATAGCGCCATTCGAATATTCCACGACCGAATTATAATAATTTTCTTAAAACACGTCCCTCGGGTAGATTTTCTTCACCAGAATATTATTGCCCGGCAATAGGTAACGCAATTCGCGTCATACATTTTACCGTTTGCCACGCGTTTCTCGTCTTTTCCTCGCGTTTCCGAAATATTTTCTACGTTATCGGCAACACGCCCCCTCCCTCCTTTAGTTAGAAAAACGGGCCAAATTATCGAGTCGGTTTTACCAACATTCGATTTGTTCCGTCGAAGAAAATCTGACCATCAGTGCCGTAACTTGACTACGGAAACGATCGACGATCGGGCGCTTTAGAGTTCTAATAAATATATTTGTTCGGAATTTCGGAGCGACGATCGAAAATTGTACGCTCGCGTCCCGACAAAATAATAATAAATCGAAAAGCGAATAAAAAAAGTTCGAAACATAATCGTCGCGACGAGTTATATTTATATAAAACGACTATTATGTTACTACGTTTTACATTAATAAACGCGCCCAATTTAATTGGAATAATTTTTTTGAAATTTTCCCTAACGGATATTCAAATTCGAAATGCCGCTTAAGTGTTACGATATTAACGACGTACGGATTCGTATGTCGGCATCGTCGCGGTATATTATTGACTGGATACGTCAATAACTAGACCTATACGTTCGTACGTGAATTATTCGCGTACAAAAAAGTCGTCCGAATGTCGTCACCTCGTAACGAATTATACGCGGACAATAGAATAGCTCGAAAGGTTTTTTCTTCATTAGTTTCGCTTCGTCATTTCGTTCGAGTAAGTATATTTACTCGCTGGCGATCAGTGCGCCACGGATAGATTGCAAAGGAAATCGTATAGGCGTTATTATAATAATAATTATAAATTGGGAAAACGGTCGAAAATGAACCGTGTTATACGGTTTTAGACGTGTACGTAGTTTCAATACGGTTATTGGCGATAATAATTGTATAACACACACACACACACATATATATATATGACAGTAACGGCGATTGACCGCTGTGAAATGGCCTATTTGATCAATCTCGCGCGTATATATTATTTTATGCTCGATCATCGTATTGAGGCCGGAGTATTGTAAAAATACTCATTGTCGAAAGTCATTTTTTTCGATTTTTCGCGAAATGCTTATCGCCTATCAATGATAATTCAACGATATTAATCGTGTATAATTAATATAAAATATTAACGACGCGAACGAAGATTTTTCGTTTTTTTTTTCGATTTTTTTTTTTGTTTATGTCTAGACAAATATCGTACGTTCCGTAGCGCGTTCTCGTTCGTTGTCCATACCACTCGTGTATCATTTGATCGTTTAACGACGGTATTGTACAACGCGTTGTCCTCGCTTTTTTGTTTTTTGTAAAATTGATTTTTAGACAATCACGAACGGCGAAAAATCGAAACGAAATAAAACGCCGTACCCAGTGTTCTCTGTCCGTGACCCAACGCGACGGCAAATATACTCGACTACTTTCGGTCATTTCGAACAATTTCGTCGAAAACGAAGAACGAAAAAGTGTACGACGTTTTTCGTATCGAATACGAGCGGCACTCCGCGGGTATATAATATATATATATATATATATATTTATCGGAGTAGTCGTCTGCTTCGGTGACGCAATTAGCGTATAATTCGCTCTATGCGGCGCTATAAATTGTCTATGTTTACTGTTCCGCGCGAGGAGCTGAGGATATCGTAATGTTGATGGCAATTATAATTTTTAATAAGCGCGTAATTTAATGTTTCCAGTATTCGACAAGGTTGATTTAATCGTATCCGAACCGTTTAAATCGTATTACGAAACAACACCGATATAAAAGCGTTTCGTGTCGTACGAAACATATTTCTATAAATAGTACGCTGCGGCGAATCGTTTTTATTTCGTTTCGCGTCGGCGTTGAATGGTTATGTCTTTGAACAGAAATTGTAGTATTCACGACGGGACTGGCGGATAACTCGAAATACGTTTTCGAATACGTTTTTCGCGGCGAAACGTGTTTACTTTGGACTCGATTACAAAAACTTTTTTAAATACTTCGCATGTACGCGCAATACTGTGTCGAATCGTGTGCGTATTATTTATAAACGAAAATTAATATATATATACATCGGAATAAAACGTACGTACGACATCAAATATTAATACATATCGGTTATTCTTTTCTATGGCGCGTTAATTTCAGTTGTAATTTTATTTCTTAAGAACGTTTGTATCTGTATAGTTAACCGAACTTAAATTCGGGCGTTCGACCGCTACGACGTATAACGTCGCCCTTAAATGAAAAATAATAATTCGCGAAGTCGGTGGAAAATATACATTTTTGATTTTGTCGTTAAACGTTTTAGACTGAAATAATTAGCTTCTTTCGTCACTAACCGATTAACGTAATCCGTTCGCATTTTTTCAATCAATTTGAAATTTTCGTCTGTAATAACTCAAAAATATGGTTGTAAGTCCGCTGGGACAAGGAGAAAGAAATGCTTAATTACCAATGTATAGGTAATCAGGCACTGTTGGGGGACGTATTTGAATTCTAGTGAGTTATTACGTAATTATTTTCGGGATCGTAG
>JAIPRN010004426.1:0-15048 GCA_025469175.1 Geopemphigus sp. TES_GeoC_2020
CCTTTTTTTTTTTTTTTTTTTTTTTGGACGGTGGCAGCGGAAAGGGACCTCTCTCTCTAGTTATCTAGCCGCGATTCGTAAATTCTCCCGGTACGTCGGTAATATCGCGTGGGCAGCAGGTACGACCACAAAGTTTTTCGTCGGCGAACCGAGGCAGGTGCTCGGTTACCGTTATACCTTTGGCGATTTCGGTAATTTCGAAAGAATCCCAGGCCCCTCGGATTCGTCGCGCGCATCTTCGTCGTACAGAATGCACGCGATGACCGCGACCGGCGCCACAGACACGCGTAGATAATACCACAGAATAGATTATTCAGAATGGACACTGATAATGAATTATGCGAGAAGTATAGGAAAATCTGATAAACGAATTCGCCATCTTTTTAGAGGAAAATTTGTATGACCGTACAAAAAAAATATGTTTTTAATAATAATTTTTTACTCAATTGTAAATTGTATTGTATTATACGTTGTACATATATGAATACATTAAAATTTACAAATGAGAAAGAACATAAAGTTAACGATTTTTTTTTCTAGTTGAATTAAACAGACTCTGGACACTCTTAAATGTTATCAATAATAAGCGGCCATTTTTTTTTTGGAGGAAAATAATATCGACAATATTCCGTGATAACATTGAAGAGTGTCCAGAGCTTGATAATACTCTCGTTACGTTATAAAACGGCGTTACGCCTTGGAACGATTGGTACGATACACGTACTTCGGGAAAACGCTTTTGTCGAAATAATAACGCCACGGTAATACGTTCGACTAATCGCGGCTAAATATCCGTTTGTTCACGTTTTTTTTTTTTTGGTTCGTACGAAAGGATTAATCGGTTTACGATTCGCGTACACTGCGAGCACATGGTACCGCCTAACGAAATGCGAGTACGTTTATATTTTCGTTACGTAGAAATTGCCGACGAACGCGTTTCGTTAATGTATTACGACGTCTTACGCGTTTAATAATAGACGGGGAACGTTGTACGAAGAGATACGCGCGATAACGAGAACGATTTTGAACGAATTTGTGCGAGGTCAAAAGAGATACCTATCGTATAAATATATATGTATATACTTACGGCTTGTTATTATTTTCGTTGTTTTACACGGTTTTCGTTCTATATTCGTATAATCACTAATAGTCAAACCGCGTTTTCATAAATATCGTCCAAATTATTTTCTACCCTCTTGTAATAAATATAGAACAAATAATTGGTATTGTTTTCGGTAGTATTTTTTTTTTTTTTTTGGAAAATATGTCTTTATTTCGAACGTATAATTGGTATTTTGTTCCATATATATATATATATATATATACATAAACGTGTAGTACACCGTTGTTCCTTAATGTTGTTTACGTGATTATTTTTTATAAATAAACCTCTTGACGGATATGGTTCCCAAAATCTTTCAGCCCCGACAACGTGCCTAAGAGGACGTCGTTCAGCAATAATGATACGAATAACGAATTTATTACATTTGAAAATAGCGAGTATAATTCTTTTAATATACCTACGCCGTAAGTATTTCAACCGCGAATAATATATTATCTCCTCCGTCGTTTCATATAAATCGACTTTCGGGTCCTCGTAGTAATTATTACTTTGGCGACGCATGCGTATGTATATAAATAATTTTGATACGTAAGTTATAAAGCTTAAAAAGTTGTACGGTAATTCGTGTATATACAAAATTCGTCGTATACATGATTTAAAATTTTACACATATATATATATATATAATATGACGTTGAATATTCATATTAAAACCTCGTTTTATATTAAAAAAAAATTTACATAGAAATTATTAAAAAAATAACTACTCGAGAATTAATTTATGAAAGAAATTCTTGGGTGCATTATTCTTAGAGAGCAATATATTTATTTTTAGACTATGGTTGAATGTTGATTAATATTAATCTCGTTTTTTTTAGTAAATTATAAAAGGAAAAAAAACGTACACAACGTTCGAGTATTTAAATAACCGATTATTAAGTTCCAGGTTTCGAGAAAAAGGGATCGATTAATTAAAAAAAAATGCGCGCCGTTAACTATATCAATTTGCGTTCACAATAATACGCTGGGCGAAAAAATATATTTACTTCGTTAATTTTTCGATTATAATTGTAAAAAAATTTGTGCCGCGTAGAATACGGGGAAAGCTTAATCGACGTTTAATTAAAAACGGGTTCGACGATTTGTCGGTATTTGTACACGCTTTTGGACAAAAAAAAAACGCTATGCGAATATTCAAAACGCCGTAAAACGTTTCGAAAAAAACTATACATCGGCTACTAAGTGCGTACGGCGCTTAAACTATATAGATAGATAACGGTACAATTGTTATTTCGCGAACACGTGGAACGAAATCGGCGAATATTTTCTAAATATATATCTAGTTCACCGCGAGTAAATTTTTTACCGTATTTCATTCGTAAAATCCACGTCCATTACGTATCCCGTTGGTTTTATGAATTCGAACGAGCGTCGCGATATAATATTATCGCTAAGTTCCACAGGGTTCGATTATGTTCGAAACGTGACGTTCGCGTCATTTAAACTTTTCGAAAGATCCGCCAAATTTCCTCTTAAACGGTAAGTCTTCGATCTCCGCGACAGACAGTCGAGGAAATTGCGAAAAACGTAGACAAACAACCGATCGGAAAGACTGAATGTACCCGGTAATGTTTTTGTCGTAATTTAAACCATTGACGTTCGGTCGGCGTTTATAAACCGTTTGTTGGTACGCGCGCGTTTCGAAATGTTCGTAGAAGTCTATCGTTTAAAATTGTAGAAGAAAATCGTGGGCTACTATTTGAAAACGAACGATTATTGGCTAATAACGAATGTGACGAAAGCGATACGACAAAATACGGAACGGAAAACGCGAAGAATCTTTCGAGAATTAAGTAAGTCGCTTAATTTCTTTAACACGTCCAGTTAAAAGTTGTTCGCCATAGTTTCGTTTGTTAATTTCGGAAGCAAAAAGTTAACGCGAAACAATTTATTTAACCAAGTTTAATTTTATTTTTATTCGAAACTTTGTTTATTAATTACAACGATTACAGATATATAATATAATGTATATATAAAAGTTACAAACAATTACACGACAAAGCCAGAATTATGGAAAAATGAGACAGCGGGTATAATGACAGGAGTTGATGGAGAGGAAATGTAATTTAGTTACACGTTCGAAGTCGACAATCGGAAATACAAATAGCGCGGAAAATGATATCAAGTATTTCTTACGGCTCAACACGAATTTCGATCGCCGATTTTCAATATACTGCACAACTAAATATACCCCAAGCGCTTGATGTATCCCCGAAAATTATATAACGGGCGACTTGGTACGGAAAAATGTTGACGTTATTGCCCATCATATATAGGCCAAACGAATTATTTTCGCCAGTGTGTCTATCCACGACCGTCCGAATTTCTGTTTAGTTCTTTCTATGGTAAGCCACGTTGACAAAAAAGCAAAAACGTTTTTCTCCAATCCCGTCGGTTCCCGGAGCGACTACATTTATTCCGTCGTTTCGTTGGTGGCTTGCTCGTTCTGGCGGACATTTTTTGCCCGAATAATTCCGACCGTTCGATACTTTATAATTTATACGATTCGAGGAAGGCACATTTTTCGTCGTCCGTTTTTCCGCTTTCGTTGGTCCGTAACGTCCATTCGTTAACCGTGTCGTCCGTTTACAACCTACAACAACCGCTTCTGGTAACGGCTCACGGACACGGCGGTGGTGTCGTAATAATGGTAATAATGGACGTCGGAAGTTCACGACACGACGTGTGCACACGCGATCCGTCCGTTAATCTACTCGTGCTCGCGGTATACGTACGACGACGCTCGGTGGTTGCGTATTCGCATATTGTATGTCGGTCCATTCGACGACGATGTTTCTCGCGTCATCAAATTTCGTTTCTCCCGTCGGCTAAGTCGGCCCTAGTAACGTCGCGTTCAATTGGCAAATACCGATTTCCATTTGGTCCCGGTCCGGCTGGTAATCGAAAAAACAATAATTTACCCGCGTGTTTCGCGATCGGCAAACCGTTTCCAGCTCCTAGGCACGTTCCGTGCCCAACGGTAATCTGCCCCCTGGGAATTTTACTATTATCATAGGCCCGGCGCCGCCGAATTTCGAAACAATAGTGTTCAACATTGGCGTGTGCGCGCGCTACGGGAACGACGACGAGGACGCGGCGCGTAAAAGTAATTATTGCGACGAACGAAACGTTGTGAAGTTTTGCCCTCTGACTGCCCCCACACACACCTCCGTCAACGTTAATTTGCACATAGTGTATGTACGTGTGTGTGTGTGTGTATATATATATACATATAAACGTACGCGCAAAGGCTTTGGCCTTTTGGAGCGTGTACGCCGGTCAAGAACGTTTAAAACGTTATTACGTCGGGTTTTATAATAAATCGTCCGAAAAGGGTAAAATCTGACTTTTAAACTCGCCATCGCCGCCACTTTACACGGCGAATTCCGCTTAATGTACGAGGTATTGTGTGCACGCGCGGAAGTCTCGCACGTCGGTGGTCCGCGTGCGCCGCGTTGACGATTACTATTACTACCACCACCGGTACACCGGACCCGATTTACGTGTTGGTCGGTGAAAGTTTAACACGTACCGTGCCCCCCCCCACCGCCATCATACACGACGTCGCCCGTAAACGTTTCTGTCGGCGTGCTCGCGTTTTTCACGTAAGAGCCGTGAATATAGATCGTTTCGACGATCGTAATTTTATCGGCGCTTGAAATACGGCCGCGACGGTTTTTCGTTAAATCGTTTACGGGAACGTCCGTACACAACTGCCTACCGAGCGAGATTTTCCGCCACTGTCGTCGCGCTTCGGTATTGAAATTGTCGTTTAATGAACTCGTTGACCGTTACTTACTTGACAACGCGTCGGTGCGTTAATAGGTTAAAACGGGCGAAACGTTTTCGAAACGCGCGAATAATAAAACGTCGAATTCGTAAGCGCACGCTCCGGTAGATTGTTGTCCGCGCAAAGTAACGAACCTTATTGCGCCGACCGGAACAAATTGACCGAACGTATAATCGAAAACATACCGACAACAACCCGGCGATCAGGCCGTACGTCGAATTGTAAAAGCGCTGCTCTTTCGGTACGTTTCGCGGAGAAATATTTGCCGCCGACGGAGGCCGGCGCCGAGCGCGAACACGACGGACGGGTTTGTTTCGAACGAACAAAGAAACGTACTAGTTTACGTATCCGCGTTGTTAAGACCGGCCCGTGATGGCGACGAATGTGACGGCTGTACATGGTGCGTCTCGTTGGCGGCGAACGACCAACACAATAATATGGTCGTCGGAAAGCCACGCTCGTTATTACGTTTCGCCGTTCTATGGAAAAATCTTTAATTCCGGGCTCGCGCTCAATATTATTACTATCGACCCGTTCGCGAACTCCCGTCCCCTCCAACCCAACACGCGTTATCATCCACGTCGCTACACTCTAGAATCCGCTCCGGTAGATTTCCGACATTTTTTGTCCGCAATTATATCAGACAATAGTAATTAATCATCGCGACGGACAACAATAGCCTCGACGTGTCTAACACGATACTTACGCAAACGGTGTATTATTACGTTTACACGACGTTGTAAGTTAAATCGTCTTTACTACACCCTAATTTGGAGGCGCGCGCGTCCCGTTTCGATTTCATATTTATCGTGTCGAGTCCCTCCGCGCATAATCGCCTCGTCGTATTTTATTTAATTTCTTTTAACGTATTTTACATATTGTGCGCGGGATATTACGGAGGAATTCAAATAAACTCGTCGGCGCGTATCGGATAAATCGATTATTATTACGGACAAAATTTAATTTGAACGTAATAAAAACTATATATATATGAAACCAATATCGGACATTTCGAAATTCTATCTATATATATATACGTTTCAAAGTCCTAGCGGACTAATCAGACTTCGTCAGCGTCGAACGTCGTCAATATCGAAACATAGAGAGACCCGAAACGACGGGGTAGCCCAATGGGAAAATATTCAAATTCTTCATCTACGGCGGGACGTTGGCGAGCCTGTTGTATAAAGCCCGTCGGATAAGGTAATAGGTATAGATTTGTCAAAAATCGCGTTTCGAAAACATATAAAATTGTTTCACGTAATCGTTTCTGACGTTTCCACTAAATCGAGTATAACAATTTCTACGATCTTACGCGGAGTAATACTGTAAACGGATCGTACGCTCTTAAATAGATTTAATCGTTTATTTTCTAATTTTTTTTTCGTTACTTTTACGCGCGCGTATTTCGTTCGCACGAAGACAAATGTACAATCTAATACGCGTAATAACGTCGAATTTATCGCGATAAACTTAAAGAATCGCGTAAACGCCCGAGCATTGGCCTGTAGTCAATGAACTAACGTAATTTCAAAACGAAAATCGTCGAGTATTACGCGTATTTATACGTAGCGAGTTTGTTTTCGAGTTTCAAAAGAACAGTGTCGTAATTTTCGGGTCCGAAACATTTCGTAGACGTTTCGTGTTTTATATAATATTAAAAAAAACTCGTCTCGCCCGGCGTCGCAGTTTCGTATTACACGGCCAAGTGAAGTTGTACGCGTAGCGCACGCACGAAAAACCTTTTACGTGTTATTTTCGTTCGTTTGAAGTGACTCTCGCGCGAATGAACAAGACCGCCCGGACACATTGTATATAGGAATACCTAAGAAACACGCGCACACATACGTGTGTGTACTCGTATAAGTACGCTACAAGTAAAATGTCGAAAAATACATCCCTGACGTCGCTGTAGTGCCCCGTCCATGTTACATAATACGATTTCGTTCTGGCGCGCGTTAGAAATTATTCGAAAAAACTCGCGCGTCGAGTTACCGACGTTTTCGCAAAACCGCAAATAAATATAGAACACCGTCGGCTAATCATCGTTAACGCCCGTTTTCGTCGAAATATATGCGAACATTTTGCGGGAAAATTAAAATCTTTTCCGTTTTATTCGGTACCGTTTTTAGTCGTGCCAAAAAAAAAAAGGAAAAATAATAATCACAAACGCGACAATTGCGGCGCAGGGTCCTCTCAATAATCGTCGAATACAACCGAAAAACACGGTCGTCGTATTATTTATAACCGATGTTATATTGTACTTACGGATTATTTTTCGATTCAAATATTACTTATTGTACATCGTGTATATTTTATTAACCGCTATAGTACAAACTAAATTTAATATTTTTTTAAACAAAAAATGTGTATTTTACCGCTTTCGTTTCTGCACATTGATTTGTGAATTTCAATATTTGTACGTTCGTAATCATACTATCTCAATTATTAACGTACATTACATATATATGGAGAAAAGCGAGGAGAAATTTAACATAAGTTCTATATGGGAAAACGACTGAATAACAGAGAACCCGGATGACCAAAAATGAGTGACTAATCCGACTATCAAACAACCAGGATTTGATCTCTCGAGAAGAACCTGGGCAACATTAAACCGTATCAGAACAGGCCATGGTAGGAGTGGACGTATGATGTACAAATGGGGATTACACGATTGCGAAGCATGTGGCCACGAGTCCCAGACAATCGGACATATTGTCACTCGAGCGTTTAGGTGCACCATGAGGGATATCCACCTAGCAAGAGGGGAGGCGGTGGAATGGATGGATAATCTGGACGTGATATTGTAATGTGATGTATATATACTTGAATCCTTAGAGAAATATCGCGCTGTTGTTACTATGTTATTTTTTGTAATTTTGATTTTATATTCGCGTTTATTTATTTGTCGTAACTTTTACCTTTGTTGATTATCCGCATATTCCGTATCTTTAATTGCGAATTAACCACTACTATAAGTAGGGAAATTATGTGTCGCTCGAATGCCATACGACAATAATAATCGGTGTTTATTGAAATCCGTATCGAAAAACGAATATGTTTAAACACCGTCAGCTAATCTTCTGTCGGGTTACGCGTAATTAAATATTATCGTCGCGTTTTAAGTTTAGAAAAATACGTCGAGGTTATTTTTTCGGAAATATATTTTTAAAACGTCGTAAAACACGACCGGCGATAAAAGCGTAAATTATAATCCGCGGGATTCCGAATTATTCTTCATTCTGTCGTGATAATGGTTTTTTTTACGTCCCATAACACTTTCGACTCGAAACAATTAACAGTTTGCTCCGAAAGTTTTGACCTCTCGACCAATCGAAAATCACCGAACACGCGCCACCTCATTAAAACGGGTCGCGTATTTGGAATTTCTCGTTTATTTTCGCGAAAATTGCGAAAATATCGGCAACAAAAAATAAGGCCAAGCACCGTAAACATCGCGAAACGACGGTATGTAAAAACACGCCCGTTTAATTCGTTTAATTGAAATTCGTCGAGTTTCCCAAATATAATCCGAACAATTAGATTATAGGAACCGATATAGATTGGTTTTTCCGTTCGGTTTTTATTTGTGTAATAATAGCCGTTCAACGCGATAAGGTTTGAACCGAATGTTAAGCGGCTAACTTGTGAACGTTAATTATAATTTCCAAGAAAATTTGAAGAACAGATTGGGCCCCTTCCCGGATATTACCGCGCGTTAATCACTACCGTGATTTTACGGTAATACGTTGACCGTAATATATAATTCCGAAATTTCGCGTTTAACGTTTCGATCCGCCGGATTATTCGTGTAATTATCTCCGAAGGAAAACGGTAACGAATGTATCGGTTTCGAAAAAAGCCACGGACGGGCCCATTTAGTTCGGTATTTCATCAAGACGATCGTAGTTAATCGCGTATTACGACAAAACAATCGTAAACGACGGCTAATTGATGCGGCGTACGGATTTCTAGAAATTCGGTCGTTTTCGTTTTCCGAAAAAACGGTTATTTCTGTATAAAACTTCGGTCACAATTATTCAATCGACGTCTAATAAACCTACGTATTTATAATTGTTCTTTGCGCGTCGATTATAAATATATTCGTATGTATCTATGACACGCTCAGTCGGAGTAGCGTGTGTAAAATTATACACATATAGATATATATCGTCGAGTATACTTTATACCTGTTAAGTAATAAACGTAAAGGAAAATTTACGTTGAACTAACGCGATCGAATAAGGGAAATAAATAACGTCGATCCCCGGACTTTCGTACAATAACGAATATTAACCGGAAACGTATTTCGGCGGTTACGGGTTGGGAAAATTCGGTAATTCCGACCGCCGACGGATAAATCGCGTCATTCCGCGATTGTTTTCGTATACGTACGGGGAAATTTGCCGACGAATCGGTATAATATATCATAACGTCGAACGTATTATGGAATTACGTACATTTCGTCGAGCGTTACAAAAAACGCCCACGCTAAATAAAGGAACGTAGATTACCGAATGTCGTTTGGACGCGAAAAATCGTATTAGAGTTTAATAACGTAAAGTCGATCGGTTTTAGTGGAGCGATGTAACTGTATCGTTATACAGACGCCAATCGAATATTTCGCGTTTAATTGTAATTATTTTGTATAATAAATAAAATAATTATTTTATTAACCTTATAACGTAATATAATTCGTTCGATAATAATTATATAATTACAAAATCGAACGTTTCGCGTTCGTTAGAAACGCGGGGAATTTGTACAAACAAAAAACGGGCGAAACGTTAAAATAGAAACTATAATCGCCCGTTTCGGAGCGTCGAAATCCATTTACGTTAAAAATACGTGGCCGAACGGGTTTTTTAGCAAATAACGCGGCGGCCGGTCAAATGATTGCCAATAAGACGTATACAAAAATGATATCTACCCGATCACGGGGGTCGACACTGTGCCCAGCAAACAGGTCCAAAGGCGCGAACCGACAAAAACAACAAATTTGGAATAGTGTACAACGGGTACGACCTAATCGGATAGCCGAAAACGAAACGATTATTTTAGGTGACTCGGGACGGTAATGGTCGCGCGCGTCTCGTCGATTTTTCCTTAGCGGGAAAGTGTGTGGACGTTACGAGAGCGTTGATTTCCTTACGGTTTTAAAATGTTTACGTTATTCGCCGTCTTTTTCCGCCGACGATTTCGTCATTTTATACGACGTCGACGTCGTCTTAAACATTTTCTTTCGTTTAATATTTCCGCGGATTTTTTTTTTTATTCGATCGTCGATTTCTCCCGGAATGAGGAGCACTCATCTCGGAGAAGAATTCGTAAATTATTATTTCCGTTATTTTTTCGGTTTATTCCAACCGGCGTTTCCTCTCAAAGCCGCTACCTTTGGATAAGAAATAATTATTATCGTTCGTTTTTCTTTCGGACGATTAGGCTATTTTTCCAAAATAAAAATATGTACGCGAAATAATTAATTTTTTTTGGTACGAAAATATAGAATTTGTCGGCCACGGGCGGTGATTCGCGACGCACGAACGTATTAGAATTGCCGAACTTCGCGGAGCGCCGATCATTTTTCGTTTTTTCGTTTTTTTTTTTGACACGGACGATTTCGGGGGACGTCGATTCGGTTTAGTATTTCCTCCGACATTTGTACGGTTTAAAACACGTGGACGAAAAACGCGCGTTCGTTTTTTTTCGAAGCGCGATATGCTAGGTCTCGGAATCGGTAGTAATAATTTAGGACGTTCGCCCAAAACGTAAATCGTACGAATTTATTAAACGGGCAACTCGGTGGACTACCGCGGCCGTTCTCGGTTAAAAGCCCGCAGCCGGGCGTCGTCGGTATTGGTAAAAACCGATTGGTTATCGACATACCGTTCCGCACTCGGTCAACAGTTGTTTAAATATGGCCCGAAAAGAATTCGTTCAACAATGTAAACCGAACCGGGTTCATGTGTGTTTACACGTTTGTGATTGACGCGCAGTTTTCGGGAGCACGAGCGCCACCACGCGGGAATATATTTGTTTATATCGCGCGGCGACAAAACACACACAGGAACTATCCGACGGGCGTACAAAACAAAAGTATTATTCGCCAATAATGTTCGGCGCCACGTTTTAATAACGGATAGCTCGGATAGTATTCCAACAGTATACTCGCGGACGTTCCAGAAATAATATTTTGGCCAATATTCGTTTCGACAACGGACCTTTTTGGAAAATTCTAGGGGCGTTGTTTTTTTTTTGTTCTACATTACGAGCGCGCTCTGTGCTCCGGTAACGCGCTGGTTCGCCGGCGTAGCGGTGCCGTGTGAACGTTT
This sequence comes from Geopemphigus sp. TES_GeoC_2020, assembly GCA_025469175.1. Taxonomy (NCBI): domain Eukaryota; kingdom Metazoa; phylum Arthropoda; class Insecta; order Hemiptera; family Aphididae; genus Geopemphigus; species Geopemphigus sp. TES_GeoC_2020. The sequence goes on from JAIPRN010004426.1 coordinate 11,249, forward strand.
TTTCGTCCACTTTTTCGCCGCCGCCGCCGTGGTTTTTTTTTGTTTATCAATTTTCCCGCCGGGTCGGTCGCGCGCCGCAGCATCGCCGAGGTAATTAAGAGTGCCGGACACGTCATCGTGGCGCCCGACCTGGTGTGTGGGTGTGTGTGTGTGTGTGTATGGGGGGGTGGGGGTGTGAGGCAGGTCGTTCGACCACAAAGCGTAAATTTCGTCGCGTATACGGACGTGCGTGAGTGCGCGCGCGTGGGTGGTACGTGTGTATGTGCAACTGGAAAGGACGAGGTGGTTAAAGGGTGTACGGGGTAAAGTTGACGCATTGTATTTGTGTACGAGGCAAAACCGCCCCGAATAATAATAACACAATATGCAGAGGCCGGCGCGGTAACTTGTGTATATATGTGTCGTTTGGATTGTTGTCGGGGTGTACGAGCGGGTTGGTAGAGGGACGTCGACTACCCTTATACTACGTATACCGTCATTTTGCCCACACGTCCCCGTAATTAGGATTCGTCGTATATACAGGGTGAATTTGGTTTTTTTTTTATAACGAATCGGGACGATTATCTTACAGGGATTTGAAACGAGTTCCGCGTATTTCGTTAGCGGATATTCCCTAGTGAGAACGCGAAACGTAAACCCGCCGTTGGGTCGGCGAACGGAAAACCAACAACGTTGGTGGTCGGCGTCGTGTAAAACGGACGACGAAAATCGGTCGGCAGTTGTTTGTTCACGTTCGGCGGTTTCGCGCCGATTAGACGGCGAACAACCGGTGGGTAAACACGTCGGACGGCGCGAAATTCTCGTTCCGCCGTACTGCGCGACGCGTTCCGGCGTCGCTATCGACGATGTGTTACGGCCCGGCCGTTTGTAAAGATGGACGATATAGTCGTTTACGGATATGTCGCGCGGGGTTTCGGAGCGCGCGACGTGACTGGAATCCGTCGCCCGATTGCCAGGGACGTGCCGACGAGGTGGTATTGCGTAGATGGTGGGGTAGTTCCCCCCCGCGTGTACGAGTTGGCGACCGCGGTGGAAAAACGCGCGTCACTTCCTGGTGGCCGTCGTCGCCCGCGCGTAATTGAAATTTATCGCCCACCTATTGTGATCGTAATGTCCGTGGCGTACCCGACACCGTTTCGGTTATCATTCTCGCCCCGCTGTACACTACGTTATAATTATCGTCGTCGTACGCCATTATTAACTCTTCGTCGTCGTTCCCCGACGAATACACTCCCGACCAGTTCTTTTTTCCCCCTATTATTCTAATTTCCGCCCTTTCGCGTATATAGATATATTACCGGCCTATTACCGGCGACGACGCCGAGCGAAAAAGAAAAAACGTTCGGTTTTTTTTTATTTTCGAAAGACCGTATTTAATATTCGCTCCCTCCCGTTCTTTTTACGTTTTTCGTCATTACGTCTCTCCCCTATAACAATAATTCGTGATCGATCGCGGCGAGCCCATCCGTCATCATATTCCGCCGGATCCCACCCGCCGCCGCTACATTACCGTACACAATGCGTTATATATTAACACACACCCCCCCCTCCTTCCGTCCTGCCGTCGCCGCCGCGCTAGTATTCGCGTCAGATATTATTATTGTTGTTGTATCGTCGCGGTCGTATATACGTCGTGACGCGTTGTCGTTTACCGCCGCGACGCCTCCGCCGCGTTCAACAGGACGGAATTAAACCCGGCGCGCCCCGGTAACACCGCGTTCGTGTTACCGACATAACCGACCCGGTGGCGCGGCGACCGTATGTTGTTTCGCGTATTTCAAAACGGCCGACGGTCGCCGCCGTTCGTACGTTTATGGACGGCCTCTCTTTGCGTTCCGATTGTATGGACGATCGTCGAACGCTTTTCGTTCGCTCGTCAAACGAACACGTCCCCCTTCCCCCAATAAATACGAAAGTTCGACCGAACGTCGAGACCGTCGAAATTAATTTCGTTTTCCGCGCGAAACAATCGAGGGCACAAAAATTGTCGCCGTAATCAAACCAAAATGTCTCCACGGCGTTTACCGGCCGACAGTCAGTTGTTCCCGGCGGAACTTCGGAACAATACCGAATTTCAACGGAGAATCCCGTACGTTCGCTTATCCGTCATTTCCATCGCGTTTTCCCGGCCGAAACAATATCCGAAAACGTTGACGAATTCGTTTTCGCGCGTGGATGGCGCGCAATCGCTGTACGGTTTCGTACCGACCGACTACGTACGTTTCCGGAACTTTTTCTACGCGCGACCAGATTACGCGTAGCGGCACCTGTCCCGCATTTGTTACGTTACAACCAAAACTAATTTTAAAGTTTTCGACGAAACGGTGATAAGCAAAACGTACGGTCCATAGGTCTGACGACGAGACGAACACACGTTGTGACGACCAATCGATTCCGATTTTTGGCCACTTTACCGCTTTAAATAGTTAAACGTGGAAACGTCATCGCGCGCCTATATATATGTATCGGGACCGTAAAAAGCGATTATGTTCAACGTGACATTCTTGGACAATTGTTTTCGACCGGAAACGGACAAATTATTGATTAAACGCGTTCGCGACGTGTACTCGTTTTTTAGGAATTTCGTTTTATTTTTTTTTTAAATACACGTCGCCGGTTTTTTTTTTAAAAAAATACGAAAAATTACTTATGTTTTACTCGTGTCGTATAATAGATTATGGAATTCCTTTCGAAACGGCCGACAAATAAATCGGTAATCGGTTTCTTCACCGTTGTAGTGCACAGGAGTTGTTAATAAATGCCTGGCGTGCGCAATCGGTCACACGTTTTAGATTTACGCGATTCGGCGATGTTTATTGCGGTGACCATAGCCCGCGCATATTAAAGCTACTCGGTCGATACTTAGGATCACGAGCGTTCGAATAACGTTTCGGTACTCGTTAAAAAAAAACTAATAATATTTATAATTACAATCGATATTATAGGAATCGGTATAAAAAATATATTCATTCGGTGTAGCGAGTCGTTACATATATACACGTTTTTTTTTCCGTACAAATAGTATTAAAGTTTAAATTATAACGACGCTGTAATTTACTTTTAACGGGATATACGTTTCATAACGTTATTATCTGTAGTATATAATACGTTTTAAAGTTTCGTAAAGTTTCGGCGAGGGATCAAAGTAAAATAATATAATTATTTTAATCGATATAGTACAATCTATAACTAAACATTTTTATCCTCTTACGAAAAGATAATCGTATAAATATTCGTAATTCGATTATTATTAACGTTATTACGAACACCCCCCACGAAGTATCGTCGACGAAAAATGGCGACGGCAAAATGATTTCGTCGTTTTTAAAACGTACAACGATCGTACAAAATGGGCGCGCTCGCGAACGGAAAGGAACGCTCTAGCGATAACTGCGCGCGTCCGTCGATTTAAATAAATATTCGGACGATATTCTAAACGATTGGTCTTCCTTCGTGATTCGCGACCGTCCCGGGCCACAGTCGTAGTCGCGCGACTTTTATCGTTCGATAAAACCATTCCGTCCGTTCGTGTATAATTGATCGGAACAATTTCCACGAGCGCTACGTACGCTACTCTTTACGCGAACGCCGACGTAAATATTCGAAATTTCGTACCACCGCCCGTTTCGGGCGTTTCCTCGCATTAAGCGTTCCATTCACGTCTACGTACGGGTAATATTTCTCCGTCCGTCTTCCTCTTTCCCGACGCCGAATAACGACCCACAAAACACGATCGTCTTTAGCGGGATTTTTTTTTTATTTTCTAGTCCCGGGATTTCGTAGCCCCCCCCCCCCCCCGT
>JAIPRN010004427.1:0-15048 GCA_025469175.1 Geopemphigus sp. TES_GeoC_2020
TAACAGTCACTTAATTTTATTTCATACGACTGCACCAAATCAGACCGTGGTCCGGTCCGGTTCGGACCGGACTGATATAAACCGGACCATGCAGAGCACTACTTCGCGGTACCGCCGAACGCGTTAACGCGGATTGAATAAATCACCCGTAATTAACCGACTCGAGCCGGTTCTACAGTTACGCCGCCGTCGTCGTTGGTGTTGTGGGCAAGCCCCCTTAGCCCGTCACCTCGGGCGTGAAACGAATATCGAACGTATAAATCCATTTGTTCAATATTCGAACGGAACGCGCGTTTTCCACCGGCCGCCGTTATGATCCGATAAATAGGCGCCGTGTGTTCCGTAGTTGGACACGATCGGACGGGTAAACGTATCGCCGTCCAAGGTTGCTTTCAAAACGGTCCGCGTGATTACGTTGTTCGGGGGACGGTTGAAATATTCGACGAAAATAACGTATGGTTTGGCCAACGCGTACCGGCGAAATGAAAGCAACGGCGAAATCACTCGTAGCTTATAACGTAATCAGCGAAAGTAATTATTTCGCGATCCGCGCCCGCGGTATTCTAAGCAACGACGGTGTACACGTTCGATCGAAATTCGGCGTCTTTCGCGGCGCGCTACTCTATTCAACCTACGTACACGCGCGTGTATACGACGAGTGTTTCGCGCTTTTATATATATATTTTTATCGTCGTTTCGCGACGACAGAAAAACGGACAAAATCGCCCCTCGATCGCCCATCGGCCGAGTACCGCGAAACGTTCCGGAACGCCTAAATTGTCCGGCTACGCGCGCATTTCACGCGCGTAGTCCCTAGATATCGAAACGTGCCCGATACGGCTCCTCGTTTAGCTCGTCGTGTGTACGTCTCGTGACCGTTCGGCTAACGGCTCGCGTAATTTTCGTAATTCTTTTTGGAAAAAAAAAAAGGAAAAACCAACCGCCCCCCAGTCGCCTACCTACCACGGTACCGGCGTGTTTACGGATTGTAATTGATATTTACGTTTCGTACGCGCCATTCACCGCTCCTTTTGTGGTTAAACACGTTTATTCGTACAGAATATTTATATTATTTACACGATCGCGCGTGTGGGCGACGCAGTTACCGGAATTTATTCGGATCGTCGCTAAAGTACGTAATACATACTCGCGTCTTTTTAAATATCAAGTCACGTATGTTAAAGGATTTCATATTGAATGTTTGCTTTTATTACGAATACATATATAATATTTGTACGTAGTGTATATATATATAGTATCGCGTACAATATACATATTTACAAGCGCGTGTGTGTGTAACGTAAGAGGAAACAAACGCGAAGAAACCGAGAGAGACGATATTACGGTTTCATCATTTTCGTATCGTCAAACTAAACACGCACATCCCCTTTCTGTATTGCCAGGAACGAAAATCGTAGTGTTACGGTTCCTTCCTGTGCGCGGTTCGTGCTTTACGCGCCAGTCAATTCGTTCCGGGCGAAAGTGGCTTTTCCGCCAACACCAAAACGATTCGACGAACGTCGAAGTGTATCAACGGCGTATCGACTGCTCTTTTTCCCCGGTACTTTTTGTCGGCGGTAGCTATTATCGCTTTCTTTTTGTTTTCGTTCTTTCCCCCCCCCTCCCCCGGACGTCGAAATCGGGACTTGGGAAATAACACGTTGTTATTATTATTATCGTTTCGAATACACGTGCGCTCTATAAGGCAGTTAGCGGCGAGTTATAATATTCCGCACCTTCGAAACGTTTTAACCGGCGTTCACGTACCCGACGTTGGAACATTTTACGGTAATTCGCGCGATCCTCAACGAGGACTCCGATAACGAACTTCGCTCGTCCAGCCTTAACTATTATTGTTAGTGACGAAATTCGTAGTCCGTGCGTAGGCGTTAATTATAGACGATAGGAACGCTCGACGAATAAAATCGATTGTTTGGTAACACCCGATCGTTCGCCAATTACCGTTTTGTCCGGACATTTCAAATATACGTTTCGTAATTTTACGTTTTTTCGGGGGCTTTTATCGATTTACTTTTTTTTATTTCCCCGTTTAAATATTACGTTTGATCGCGTTCCGACGATAAAAATATGAATCGACATTAATACGAATTTTATGAAGAACGTCTTATCTCGGTGACGCAGGCGCTAAACGCACCGACGTTCGCGTTAATAACGCGAACATGCCAATTCGTTCGAAAAGAACAATTTAACGTGATCGATACGATACATATTTCGGCGCGTCCCCCAAATCGCGATCGTGAATCCGGCCCGGGGAATCTTTGGCGCCCGATCGCAATATATGTTTTATCTATTCCTCGTAATATAAGAGATTTTGTTTTGCGTAGAAAACTTTCCGATTTCTTATTCGTTTCGCGTTCGTGTATATTTGCGTGCACGACATTTAATTGTATCAATTCTTCTTGTTAATTAGTACACTATCCTTACACCGTACATCAGTAATTAGCAACCGTAATTTTATTTCGGTGCGACAACTACGTCCGTTCCACGTAGCTCGTATTATTAATAACGTAAGATTTTCCCGTCCGAATAACAATAACTAGTTCTGTCCGTAAACGATATTTGCCGCCACTTCGCGCTAAACGCGACGAAACCCTTGGCTGGAAATCGAAAATCGGAAGTGTCGGGTACGCGGCTGTATCGTTTAGCGTGTGCGTTTGAGTGGACCGAATAAAAAACGGACAGCGAAACGGTAACGAAATAACGTGCGCGACGGGTGCCGAGAGAAGAAAAACGGCCGTAACTATCGTCGACATTTATGAACCGAGTCAATAGCGGCCGTGATGATTTCGCTATAACTTACAAGGTTTGTTTTTGGCTACATTTCTACCGGGTAAGTGTTATTGGACGTTCGCGCGGCACGGTCGTGTTTTTCGAACGATATTGCCCGTCCACCCTCTCTCCTACCATTATTGACGATTACCGAACGTATTCATTATTTTATCGTAATTTTTTTTCGTAAAATCTACGCTTTCCGTTCATCGCCGGCGGATTACGCAGTTTCTAGTAGGTACCTTGGCGTTTTTACCGACGAGAAGTTAAAATTGGCCCCGTCGCGCGTACCGGCCGCAACGGGAAAACCGTCGTTGTTCGTTTAATACCCCGCACAAAAGCGCACGATTTTCCCGGATTTTAATTCTAGATCGAATATCCGCTGCATAGCAGGACCGAAGATAAACGCGAAGATCAAAACGATCAGATCGCAGCGTATTAGGCGCGGGGAAAACACGCGGCCACGTGTTCGGGTAATATCGTGGGTAAACGCGAGAAGGACGGAACGGGATGTTGGAAGTGGGGCGACTTAACCGAGTAAAACGGCGATTCGATTAAACGTAACTAATATTACGCGATCGCCACGGTCGGGTGTACACGGACGTCACTTGTGCCGGCGTCGTCGTAAACAACAAACCGCGCCGTTGTTGCGTTAAATCGACGAGCGTACTTTTAATCAAGGTCGCGACGAACGACGGAAACCCGTACACGCGACGAGTGTTCGCCATTTCGCTATTCGGTCGCGCACAAAATAACCGGACGGCGAACGTTTATACCGACCACCGACGCGTATCTGAAAACGGCGACACATTCCGCGCAATTATTCGTTATCGGCGGCGGCTCGCGCTTTTTCGTCCACCTCGCGATTTATTACAAGTCGTACGCCGAACGAACGGCACTCGCGGTATTCTCCTTTTATGGACACGACTTTTAACGCGCGACGTATTTTATATTCGACCGTACACGTAATTATTATATATTTCGACGAGCTTTGTACGCCCGTACGAATAAATACTTTAATTGCCCGATTAAATATATATATATATATGTAAATATAACTTACATTATACGAGGCGACTGAAATTTCTATCGACTACCGATCAAAGGTAAATGCCGAGTACGAGACGACAACAGCTTGTTCTAAATTAGAACGACGGTTGTTCGAACGTATCGCGAAATATATTTACGGGCCTCTCGCCGTTTATCGATTTTCGATTTCGTTCGAAAACGCCGGAGACGATATTTATAGCCCGTGTTCGAAACAGCCACGAGACACTATTATTTACTATAAATGTTATACGGAACGTTTAATTTTTCATTTTCTACGCGTTGCGACGACGGGTCTTCCGATAATTTGATTACGGGTTACACTGGAGAATGTAAACTTTTAGCCGAGTTAATCCCGCGGTTAAATATACGTATTTCGAATGGACGAATAGCTAGTATGTTTACGTTTTTTCGATCACGAACAAAACCGGTAAACGGAAATTGGTGAAAATCCTTGGCCGACCGTCGGGACGACTAATTACGTTAGCGAAATCGCTAATGTCGTTACGCCGGTACAACTTTTTTGGAGCGATAATTTCGTCATTTTTGTTTGAAGTTCGCGACGAGCCCGCACGTGTACCGTCGCGCCGTACACAAAGGCCACCGCGCTTATTATTATTATTACCATCGTCGTCGCGTACGGTAATAATATTACGCGACGAGTCCGTCCCGGGAACGAACGTGCGGCTCGGATTCGTGTCGACAGGTCGGACTTTATCGCGAAACCGTTCGCCGCGTCCGACACGGTCCGAACGCGCGGACCGTTTCGGGTTTGTTTCCGGCGTCGGGCGGTCAACGTGTAACGGAAACGCGACGAATACGTCCGTACGCGAAACGGATCGTCGAATCGTCGCCGACTGCGTCGTACGCCTACGCGTGGGGCTAATCGCGTCGCGCGTACGACAAAGACACGTCTCCCGTCTAATCGACACGACGGAGTGGCCGTTTGTTCCCATCCCTTTTGCTCTCCGTTACTCCTCACGCCGCCGGCCGATTATATTATAGATATCCCGTGGGACGGGCAACGGCGTTCCCGATAAAATAACCGCTGTTCTCGAAATGATTTCGAGCGTACGTGACCGAAATATAGTTGACCGCGGTTAGAATACTACGCGCCGAGTGTTACTACGCCGAGTGCACGAAAACTACGTTGTTACGTGTGATCGCGTAATAGAATATATATATATATATGAAAGTATATAACGGTGTCACCGACTAGAGGAAAGCGGTCGGTCTCTGGAGATGCGAAAAGTGTAAAATCCGAAAAAAGTCCTATATAACGCAGTTACGTACGACTTTCCCGTTCGTCCGCTGTTCTCCCAACGCGACCCATGGGCCACCGACCACTTTTGCGAATTGCCGTCCACCGCTACTCCGTCCCGTGCGCCTCCCTAAATACGGGGGCATCGTACGTCGTGTGTTGTAAAACCTATTCGTCGGCGAAAATCGGGCGCGCGTTTCGATCAATTACGCGCGAATTGAAATACACTAGACGACGCTACTCAATTGGCGCGCATCTACCAGTGTCGTGGGTATCCTTGGAACGACGACGACGCGTACGGGTCGTTTCGCCCGATTCTTTTCGGCGCTTCCGGTCGCGTATGTTAATCGGTATCGGTCGTGCACTGTACACCGTCGCCACGGCGCAATTACGTAGGCGGGGAGACGAATACAATTTCCCCGGTTACGTTTGTTTAGTATTTGAGTTTCGGGTTCGAACCTCTTTCGGAATTACAACGTCGAACGGGCCGTTTAAAAAAGAAGAATGCCCGCCACTAGGTCGGTCTACGCGTACGCGTTAGTAGCGACGACACATTCTCGTCGTCCATAAGCGCCCCGTTAGCCGCGTCGTTCTATTATCGTCCACGGTATTTTTTACCCGTAATACAACCGTGTCCGTGCATATAACTCCGGACATTCGGACCACTTTGCAACCGGCTAATCGCGCGACCACCGCTGTTCGTCCTGAAGGCCCGTTTAGTATCGGACACGCCGTCGTTCGAGTTTACGATTCGCCGCACTACGCCCGCTCGTGGATAATCAAATGGAGCTCGCGATTGTGACGACGGTACTACGCAGATATATTTTTCCGCCAATAATATTAACGGCGGTGCCCCGAAATTCGCAAAGCGTATTAGTTTGAATAGGGATAGTGGATAATATTGTTCGCCGGCATTGAAAAATAAACATTAGTGGCTTGTAAAATGTTTTGTACAGACTATTGAACATAAAAAGTTATTACTTTCTCGACGGGTTATTCGTCATTCGGCGAAGTTCGGAAAAGTCCAATTATTTGTTCTCCGCGGTGGCCGTATACTAATATTTGCCGCAAAGTGTATAAACGTAAACAACGTGTAGAACGCGAAGAGATTTATTTAATTTGGAAACGTTTTTTTTTTTTTATTTATAACGTTTATTTGTAAAATAAATAAAAGCGCCGGTTATACATTTAACGCGCCCTATGGCGGATTTACGTAAATAAAAAACGAACGTAATCTCTCGTATCTTGCACTACTACCTATTTATGTTCGTCGGCGATAATACTCCGAGCGGAAATTTAAAACGAAGTTTTTACTATGCGGTTAGGTATAAAGCGATACATAATAAATAATTGTCGGAAAAACGTCAAATATTTATCGAAAAGAAAAAGTAATAAATACCTATAATTAAAACGATTCGTTTATTTCTCGAATTTTTAAATCGGCGTGTTTTCACGGCGAAATGTATAAGAGAATGTATAAGATATTGTCGTTTGAACGTTTCGCAAAATAAATCTTAATATAAATAACGCGACTATATATATATATATAAGTCCTTTTGTAGCTCGCTACAGGCCATTTATCCAATTTCTACTATATTCTATGCTCGCAACGTCTTAAGACGCGTTCAATTTATTTAAAAATATTTACATACAAACTGGGGCATTCCTAAAGAGATTGTTTCGGGTATTCAACTCCCACAAAAAAAAAAAACAAAACTAAACATTAAACGTTTCGTGAAAATTCCAAATTATACGTATATATATATATATATATATACGTTTATAATAGTATCGTATTATACGAGTCTTATATTTTTCGACAAAAGTCAAACAAATTATTAGTGTTTCATTCACGTCGAAAAATTCCTTTCCAGATAACGTTTTCCTATACAAATTAATCTTCTACTTTCTCGGCCTCCCACTCAAAGCTATACATTTTTCGTCCTAAAACGGATTAATCGTATCGATATTTAGTTGTTAACGATTCCCACGCGGAATATTTGTTTTTATTTAATATCGTATTACTATTCGATATTATATACGTATCCGTAAATTATATATTTCAATTTTTGCGAGACGACAACAATATAGTACAACCGCAACGCCCTTCTTTATTTTAATTTACTTTATTTCGGTATTCGTTTTAATATATATAAACATATTATATTTATGTTTCGATCGGAGAAAAAAGTTTCCTCGAAATTATAATTATTTCGTTTTGTATAAAGCGTTTCATTTTATAAATGGGTGAACGTTAAATTTGTAATCAAACCCGATAACGGAAAATGTAAATAACGTCGTCGAATATTTTCGCCAATTTATACTGAAATAATTAGAACCAGACGAACCGTAAAAAGAAGGGTACATTTCTTTGAATTATTTTTAAAGGGTCTCGTTTTAAAATAATACATTTTATCGTTTTATTCCTGATTAAAGTCATTTTTAACGTTAAATTAAAAAAAAAAAAAAAAAACAAAAAACAAAAAACCGTAATAAACGAACGTTCGGCTTAGCTTTAAAATAATAAGAATACCAAGTTGAAATAACGATAATATAATATTTAAATAAACGAGATAGGAGAAAATAATTTATTTCTAATTAATAACGATACGGAATAAAACGATTAACGTATTCCGATCGTCGTTTGTTTACCGTAACGGCCGTAAGTACACCATCGGCCGTCGAATAAAACGTGGGGTTCCCCCCCTCACCCGTCGTCGATTTCGGAAATTCGAAATTGAATCGTCGGAGCGAAACATTTTTTCGCCTCCCCGAAAACGCCGGCGACGTTTTGGATGTTCGCGAGCCGTTCGGTTCGCGTACGTTTTATTTACGCCGCCCGATGCCCTCCGATAAAGCGAACAAGCTTTATTTAACGCGCGGTCTATTAACGCGATACGGGGAGACAATCGGTTCCGCCGGCCCATACAACGCCGCACGTTTAAACGGGAACGTTCCGACCGTCACAACCTGACCTCCGTTTTACGAGCGCACATTGTCCGCGACGATCGAAAAGACCAAAAACAATTAAGACGCGAAACAAACGAGCGCGGGGAGGCCCACAACGGTTGGGACGAAATTGTCGCGAAGGAAACTCGTCGGACGGAAAATACTCCGTCGGCCGTGTGGTAACGTTGTTTTCGTGGTTCGTGTAGTTTAAAACTTCTATAAATAATATTCGCGCGACGAGATTGAAGAAGTTATTAACGGACGCCTTTTTTAGATTGTTTTTGTTTGTCGTTGGCCGTCGTTTTATTTTCGCCGTCGAAATATAGGCCGTGCGACATTTTAAGAAAGAAAACTAAAGTTTCCCGAACGAATAACGCGAAATTAACTACGTACTTTTTTCAAATTATATCCGACGTTAATACGAAAACGGTGTGCACACGCGGGGAGAATTACCGAACGAATTTTCTAGACTCCCGGCGGGGCGGCAGTGGTGTACTTAGACCTGAATTTCGGGTTGGGGAGGGGGGGGGTTAATTTATTAAATAAATAAATCCGGACGACCCTAACGAAACACGTTATAAACGTTCACGGGTTATTCGTTTTTAAACGAACGTTACACAACGTGTATCGAAATTTAAAAATATTTTAGTCGTTTTTCCGAAAAAATGATTTCCAAACGGAACACACCGGCTTCGTGTCCGACGGATGTCCTAATCTAACCGTTCGTCCTCCGAAAGGGACGAACTTAACGAATCTCGGGACGAACAAATCGACGACGTTCGGTTCCGTCGGGAACGTTCCCCCGCGTCGAATAAAATACGTCCTCCCTCCCCCGGGGGGCGGGGGCCGGTCGGCGACACGAGGGGAAACTCGGGACGTAAATACGGGCCGTTTAATTATCACGCGAAATGGCGCGACCGTTGACCGTACGGGGAGAAGTGTAAATTCGCGATTACGCAACAACGGCGACGCGGGCGGGACGGGCCCGAAGTTTTTTCTCGTTTTTCGGTTAAACGATTTTCCGTTCGGGGCGATATTTTCTCGTTGGCGTCGAAAAAAACCTAAACAAAAAAACCGACCGTTCCCGCCGATAACGCCACTTCCTTTCGGCACAAAGTTTTCGAACCGCCGTCGGGTTCCGATTACTGGATCTCGCGAAAGTTTCTAAACCGGCCAGCGGTTATCGGCGAGCGGTACGGACACGACCGAAACACCGTGGCCCGGCGATATAACGACGCGAATCGGCCGCGTATTTTATACGGCCAGTCGGCGGGACACCGCGAACGTCGCGCGCGGTTTTTAGTCGAAGCGCGTCAAATAAACCGCCGTCCGATTGGGTGCCGAACTCGGGCGTACCGTAAAAGTATCGACAAAGTGGCGTGTTTACGAACTTTGAGTTTTTTTTTTTGTTTTTGGGGGGGGGAGGTAGTAAAATAAAAATTTTCGTAACGCCGATATTACCGTGCACGGGTTTTATTCGGAGTTTCGTAATAAAACGAAATTAACGAAATACGTCCGTCAAACGTTCACATATTTCGTTTATATAACCTACGGAATAAACGTACGGTTGCATTATCGGCGCGTTTAGAATTTGAAATTTTCGAGCAATCGCGAACGGATAAATCGTACTAAATCGGCGGGCATGGTGAAAATGCGTGTGTCGTTTCGTGGCCCGCAACTTTCTGTCGCGTCGGAGCGAATTTAATAATAATAAAACCCGCGAACGTCGAGAAACGTATTTTCCGTTTTTTTAGTGATTAATTTCGTCATTAACTCGGAACGAAGCGAGTAAAAAAAAAAACGTTTATTTCGTTCGATAAAATAATTCGTCGCCAGCCAACGGAACGGGCAAAAGCGCGTTTTCCATCGGACGTACTCGCGAGGTTGCGTACGTAGATCGGTAGATCGTTTGAAACGACTAAAGGAGCGGAACGTTACGCGTCGATTAGAGGCAGACGGGCCTTTTCGTTTGTTTCACCCGAAACGATTTCGTTCGATTCGAAAACTCCTGCGTGACTGTGGGGGCCGTTTCGACAGTACGGAACGCTGGCGTCTCGTAAAAAAATACGCGAGCGTTGGGTTAGGTCAGTCGGAAGTCGCAAAGGGATAACGCCGGGCTAGGTTAGGTTAGGTAATCCCGCGGGAACCGCCCTCGGTTAGTTAGAGGACTCGACGGACCGGGAACTATAGACACCGGACGTACGGAACGTGAAACGTAAACGCGGCTCGTCGGCGGTCCATTAGCGTCGCCCGTATACTGTTAGGTTAGGTCGTTTCGCGTGTTTTCGCGTGGAAGCGAAAGTGTTCTCGGGCTTTCTTTTCGTGTGTGTTTTTTTGTTTTTTATACGGCGCGAACACGCGATACTTCTTCGTAGATTTCGCGGAACGAAAGAGCGCCGATAATTACGCGGCCGTCGTTACGGACCGTTGGCCGTTCGCGCAACGGACATAGGGGCGATCCGCCGTCACGCGTAAACATCCGATTGGTTTGCCGACGAACACATCGGGAACGGGCGATTATATTAATAATCCACGTACGTAACGATTTCCACCAATTCCGACCGCACCTTCGTCACCAAGATCGAAGACACCTATTCCGCTACACATACTCGCAGGAGTACCACAAGGATGCCGCCTGTCCCTTAATATACGACGTACCGACGACTTCCAAAGGACGTCCTACAAAAGACGAGCCGTCGATTCAATTACGACACCGATTTCACCTGGCGTTTGGTTGCTTTCACCGCTGGCGCATCAATATTAACCCTACTAAAACAACAGCCGTTCTCTTCGGTAAAACAATACACACTACCGCCATTACGAATCATCAACAACCATCCCATTTACTGAGCCAAACAAGCCAAATACCTCGGCGCAACAATCGGCCGCAAAACTCACATTTGGCCATCACGGACGTTACTAAAAAAAGTCGCTCGTACCCGCGATACTCAACAAGAACAGCCCTGTGCCTATCGAAACTAAACTTAACTTACTTAAATTTTACATACCCTCGCGTATCCTTGGGCCCCCTTCGTCGGTCCCTCACAATGGAGACGCGTCGAAGCCGTCTGGAACATCGGCGTCCGTATGATAACGGCTTTGTCCACTATCGTGGAACATTCGGTCCTTCGGAAATCGACAAATTTCGATATATTGAATTATATCTTTCGGCTCTGTTCGAACCCAATCTGGAGCGATGTTCTATAAAAAACGACTTTACCAACTGCGATCGTATCCGGTTCGTTGGCAAAACGTACACACACAACAACCACCGAACAATACCCAATAACGTGGACACACTCGCCTACTCCTTCACATCCGTCCACTAGCAAAGGGACAACAAACGACAGTGAACGGCGTAGACATCCCATCAAAGCGAAGATAGGACCGGTGACGATAGAAGAATAAACGCCGACGATCGTGTCGTCGTTGATCCGCAAATCTGACCGCCGTCCGAGTTCCGGGTAAGGTTAAGCTGGTCGGACGAAGCATAAAGTAGGACCGTTCGATTCGTTAACGCGTACGTACAACGATAATTCGTTATTGGCGTCTAAACGAACAGCGGTTACTCTATCAACCGCTGTCGTAACCAATCCATCGGAGCCTCCGAATTATTACGTAATAACGTTTCCGATACAGGCTTTTATAAACGCGTTGGAAATTCGTTTCGCGACGCGTTCGTCACGGATCGGCGGTTACCAATCACCGACCGCTGTCCAAATGGTAAAACGTCCCAGTCCGGTGACCCGTCACGTTCCCGGACGACGACGAATGTGTACATCGTGGACACGCGTCCACTCGTCCGACCATCGAACATCGGGCCATTTTCGATAGGACGCGCAGGCCCGGCACGGTGTTCCGGGCGAACCCTTATATCCCTCCGACCGGCGTACCGTTCTTTTTCCTCCACTTATTCTCCCGGCCATTTGGGCTCGGCCGCCTTGGTCATCCGCTTCACTCCATCACACACGTCATTCGCGCACACATCCGCAGTGCTCGGTGTCACACTCAATCCCGTTCAACCATTTCGTCTTTGTCCTTCCTCTTCTTCCTTCCACGCTCGATCCCATAACTGTTCTTACCGCTTCCGAATCTCTTCTCCTCGTAACATGACCAAGTGTATTCTCCCTATAATTATCCGTAATCGACGATGTATTCTATCTTCTCTTGTCACCCATCCAAGCATTCTCGTCTCGACTACGCTCTATTTTCTCGCCCAACACTCCGAACCATACAACGTAGCTGGTCTCACTACAATCTTATATAACTGACCGTTCAGCCTCGATTCTCTTATCGCACAAGACACCGGACGCTACTCTCCATTCGTTCCACCAATCCTATGATTCGCATACTAAACCACCGTTCTTTCGTACAAAGGACTCTAAATACTTAAAACATTCGTGGACCTCTTTTATCTCGTCCGTTGTCATTCCACTTCTCGTTTCGTTTACCTGTTCCATTTCCTCAAATTTGCGTCTTGCGTTTATTAACCCTTCCAGAGCTAATCTCCGCACGTCGAGTAACCGGCGGTACCGTTCGCGTAAACGAATATACGGGCGACGACGATTCGCGCAATAAACGTTCGGCGTACAGAGATCGATATTGGTTAACCCGTACGTATTACACGCGATTTATATTCGGAAAGTTTCGTAAAGTTACGGAAAGGCGTATATATATGTAGACGAGCCGCGCGGGCGGACGGTTTTCACCTCAGCCGTACCTAATTAACAAAGTTGGACGTCGTGTAAAGAAAACGCCGTTCAAGTGTAAATCAGTTCGCGATTCGCGTAATCCGTCGTCGGCTAAAGGGACGTTTTGTTTTTTTTTTATTTTAGAAACGGTACGCGACGATCGTAAACGACGAATTCCTTCGTACGTTCGCCTAAAAACGGAAATCGAACGGGAACGTCGCGCGTAACGAACGATTCCGAAATAAGCGATCACCGGCGCGGCGATTTGCGTACGGCTCTCCGAACCAATGGCCGAGACCGTTTTGGCTATTATTAAAAACGAACGCGTGTCGGGCGACGTAAAATAGCTCTATCCCGAACGCTTGTAGGCCGAACACGCGCGTTTCCGATTCTACGACGATCGTCTACATCTTAGTAAACCGGCCGGTATTCCGTACGAGCGGACGCGTATCGTTCGATTCCGTCAGCTTTTCCTACGTCGTTATCCGATAACAGTCGCCCAAGAGCGTTCTGTTTTTTTCACGTTTCGAAATTCGACGTCCGTTTGCCGATCAACGGCGCGCCCGTCCGGTTTTAGGGTTTTTGTTTTCAATAAATTTTCGCTCTCCCCTTTAACGTATACGTCCGGTAGACATTTTCGCGCCCGTTGTTTGCTACTTAAGCGCGATCGTGTCGAGCTATATAACGGCGGCCAATAAAAGCTTTCGAATAAATATTTTCGTTCGAAAAATACTCGTCGGAACGTTTCCGCTGGAACGCTACGCCAATAGGTTCTTCAACCGTGTGGTAATTAATCGACGACGGCCGGGAACCTTTACAAATACCGACGACGAACGCGTCGTACGTTTATAAAACGCGTGTACCTATTATCGTAATCGAGACACGTTCGCGACGTCCCGTAAACGGAACGACTCCCTTGCAAGTGGCGCCGTGTGAACGGTACGTAGTTGAGCCCGATCGCGATTACGGTTGTAAACGACGGATAACCGTTGCCGAATTATAGCCGGAACGCGCGGTTGCTCGAGGAAATCACGGCCGACGACGAATGCGCGCGTCCCGTTTGAACGATTTTTTAAACGGTTCGACCGCTGCGACGACGAATATCCCGCCACGAGCCAGTCACCGAAATGTTCACCGCGTAAATATAACGGTCGGAACTCGCGGCGAAATACATTCTCTAATCGCGTTCACACTTTATACAACGTTTCGCGTCCCGTACTCGCGTTTACCGTCTGCGTAAAAACCCGTCGTGTTTCGTACGTATTTATCGTCGTCAAAATGGCAAAAAATCGTAAATCGCCGAGAATTCGGCCGGGAAATTCTCGTAATTACGTACGTTTCGCAATCGTACTGTGGCGATCGCCTTTGCGCGCCGACCGGAATGCGGTAAACGCGTACGTACGCGCGATACGAACGGGGCGCGTGCGCGGTGTCGGCTACATACAGAAAACGGGGTACGAATAACGGGGCGCGGTTTTTTTCGCTCCTTCTGTAGCGTCGCGTTCTCCCGAAACGCTTTTATTTTAAAACGTTCCGTCGTTTTCGCCGATACAGCGCGCGCGCGGCGAGACGGCGGTCGGCTAACGACCGCGCCGGTGTTTGTTGTTAGAGCGACGCGTTTTTACATTCGGCCAACACGTTTTCGGATACCGAAAGCGCCCCCAAAGTTTCAACCCCCACCCCCGTTTCCGGGGTTTTCCACGAAACGTTTGTCGTTCGAAATTTCTCGACCGTAAACGTTTCGTTTCTATACGCGTCTGTCGACGTGTGTTTTATAAATTAAACGAGTTTCTATACCGTGTTAATATCGTAAAGCAAAATAAATATTCGATTACGTAATATCGTAATTCTATTTTTAACGTTTTCAAACCGTACGATTTGTACACGACCGAAAAGACCCGTACGAAAGTGTCGTTCGAAATTGAACGACGTGGCGTAAAGCGTTTATGGTTCGTACGTTTCAATTGTAAAACACTGCGCACGCTACGAAGTATTTACGAAAAAAAAAAAAACGGCTTTTTCGCGTTTACGATTCGAAAACGACCGACCCGAACACGTACGAGGACATTTTCAATTGTTCGATTTCGATTCGCCGGACGACGACGAGCGCTATAGCTTCGCGCGCCAAGCGCCCGGCACTAATCGATACGCGTTTCCGTATTTGCCGTTGTTCGCCCGAAATCGGTGTCGTTTAACGTCTACGCGCGTATTGTTTGGAAGAAAACGCGACAATTTGAAAAAAACGACGACTTGTGTTTTTTTTTTTGGGGGGGGGGGGGTGCGATAAACGAAAAACCGTTTTCGATTACG
>JAIPRN010004428.1:0-15040 GCA_025469175.1 Geopemphigus sp. TES_GeoC_2020
CTAACCGTCACTTAATTTTATTTCATACGACTGGACCAAATCAGACCGTGGTCCGGTCCGGTTCGGACCGGACTGATATAAACCGGACCATGCAGAGCACTAGTGCGTACGCGACTCGGAAAGAATAAAATAATAGGTCCGTCGCCTTCGTTTCTATCACGGGTGTCGTCCGTTTACGACGTCGATTATATTCGTCTCTGAAGAAATATATATATAAACGCCTGCGGACGTGTGTCGTTTGCGTTTTTACCATATCGGTGGCCGCGCAAAAAAATATTATTGTAAAAACCGTTTAGTAAGTTTCCATCGGGTTAAGCCTTTTAATTGTTCCAGCCCGCACGTATATAACGCGTCGGTGCGACGAATCGCCATTTACACGTCGTTCACGCTCGTTATACATATATATATATATATATATACACTCGTGTGTGCGTGTGTGTCTAAAACAATTTTACCGTCCGAAACGTTACGAAAAAAATCGCGTTCGTAAAAAATAATAACGTTAATACGGAATGACCCTACGGATGCGGTATACGATGATATTTACATTACTCCAAACGTCCCCCTATAATATTTACTTTATACGGCGTACTTTATCGTACGAATATTATTTACTCGCTGAATAAAATAATACCGTGTGCGTTGTAGACGTAACGCGACGTACAAACGACCGTTGTTCATTTTCCGCCGTAAGTTTCGGATTTTCCTCCAGCCACGTGCGTTGCCCAACGCGGTCTGAAACGATCGGTGTCTAATATTAATATTTATGAACGTCGTCGTTATTTACTGCGGACGACGCGGAAAAATAGCGAACATATTTTCAGACGTCCGTTTTATTATTATCATTAGTATCGGAGTATGTTTTTTTTGCCACCGCTATATAACTTAAACGGCGCTTGTCGGCGGTACGTAGACGTATTTACCGTAATTTAATACGCGTTATCGTTCGGCGAAATCGATTCCACCGATATAAGGAACGTAATTTGCCGAAAATTAATCGGTTGACGAATTTTCTCCGACGGAAAGATCGCGCATAAATAGTAAATGCGTAATTATAGCGTCCGTTATTTACTCAAAAATATGTTACTGAACAAGGAAAACTGCAATAACCGAATATAACTACAAGGGCTGTATGATAAGTACCCGATTTAAACAACAGTTGGCATCACTGATACAAAATTTCAATGTTTTCGTTTGAAAACATTTCACGCACGTTTCATACAATTTCCAACGCTTTGTCGCGTGCGTTTTTTTTTTTTTTTTTTTTTGACAACTTTTAAACGTTTAAAAATTTGTGCTTTTCGTCAATATGGAAAATGATGCACCAGCTCACTTATCTGTAATCGCCACATCAAAACTGGTCGAATTGGGCTACGAATTGCTACCTCGACCGTCTTATTCTCCAAATTTGGCACCCAACGATTCCTATTTGTTTCCGGACATGAGACTATAGCTAGGTAGAAAAGCGGTTCACGTCAAACGAGGAAGTCATCGCCGAAACATAGGCCTATTTTAAAGGGTTTAACGAAATATATATTTTCGGATGGGTTAAAAAAATTAGAATATCGTTGGATTGAGTGTATAGAGCTAGAAGGAAATTATACAGAAAAATAAACAAAAAAATTGTATTCAAACGTGTTTCTTTATTTCAAACACAAGTACTTATCGTACATACAACCTTCGTATATACGAAGTGTAACTCGAACAAACCTAACGCCGTAATTTTTTACATTACTGGCGACGTGGATCGTACGGTACATTTATTACCTACGTGTATCTTAATCGAATAATTTTACGCGTCACCGTCGCGCAAATATATTATTATAATACGTCGTACACAGAACGTATATTCGATAAATCTGTCGCGTATACGCCACGTCCGATCTTACGGTAATTAAGAGAAAGAACAAAATCGTCGAACGTAACGCGTTCAAAAAACGTTTAAACGTCCGCTTTACGTCCCCCGAAAAAATTGTTCGAAAAATAAACGTACAACCTCAACATCCCGAAGGTACGTAACACCAAATGTGTGGTCGCGGTCAATTCCGAGTTTTTATTTTTATATATTAACGACTGTGCGTTTTTCGTGCGCGATATTATCGCAAGGAGAAACGAAAAGCAAATAAAAAAAATACGTAAACTGGCGTATAAACTATTGTTAAAAAACGAAAATTGTCGGACAAACACGTCGTGGAACGCGATAGATGCGAAAAAAACGTCGAAAAGCGTGGAAAAAGCCAAAAAACGATTTAACCGTAGTAAATAAAAACGAAAAATCAAATAAAATAACGAAGAACGTACACGTTTACGTTACATCGTAGAACGTCCGAACGGAAAAACAGCGAATGGGAGTGAAAAACTGAAGAAAGACGATTCGAAACGATGGATAATGTACAAAAACACACCTACGACTACAATATTAATTACGTACGTACGTACGAGTAATTTTTCGCGGAAGCGATATAATAACGAGAAGATAGCAATAATAGTGTAAAACGACGACGCACTTTCGAGTTATGAGGTTGGGATGGGGAGGAGATGTAAACGCGTTTCGAAATTTCCGGCGTAATTCTACGCGATACGACGTAGAGTACGGTATTAGTAAGTACGGCGAATTCTACCGGCGGCGTGTACTTACGTTTTACGTGTATAAAATGTATAAAAGCTGGCGAATGATTACGCGCGCGGCGGCTGTACGGTAATAAATCGCGTCCGCCCGTCCGTCCGGCGCGTCGTGCACCGTAAAAACCGCGAGAACGAAAAATGAATAAACCTCTTAATTGCGCGTGCACGCCACGGCGCGTATTATTATTATTATTATTATATTCTTCGGCGACGGTTTTTCAGTTTTCCCGCGTCTTCGCGGTTGTACTACCACTACAATGGAAAGGAGGGGGGAAGGCGGCGTACGCGAAAAGGGTTTTTATTGTCGGCGGCCTACGCGCCGTCGTCTCGTCCCGTTTTTATTTTAATAAGTTAATAATAATAATAATAATAATAATAATTCGGGCGAAAAAAATTACGCTCGACTCGGAAAACGTCGTCGAGGCGACCATCCCGCACGAAGCGGCGGCAGCAGAGGCGGCGGACCGGGAAAAGCCGCGAGAAATGAAATTAGCGGCGGCGAGCGATAAAAATTAATAACCCGAGCGTCGCCGCGACGAGAGGATGGGGGGGGGAAAACCCGAAAAAAGGGTTAGGAACGAGCAATAACCCACATCCGTGCACGCGCGCGCACACATCACACAACCCTTTCTACCGCTCGGCGACGTATTCCTTTCGTCGTCGTATTTGTACAACACGACGCCGGGTCGTAACAATTATTATTGCGTTATACGGACCGCGGTACGTCGCGACACCGTCAATATCCCCCCGTCTACACGTCGTCCCCGTCTTACGTTCGCCGTCACGGCGCGCCGTTTCGCGAATACCATTCGGCGAATTGGTCCGGCGCGTATTTACGAACGACGTCGACGCGACCGGGACGGTGGAAATAAACCGTCGAGCAACAGCGGTTCGTACACGAGCGCGACAAGGTCAGGCGTTTACGAAAAACCGTCCCAATCAGCTCCTCGGTTCGCCGCGCAAATAAGGTTGGCCACCGAAACGTCGTTTTCGTCGTCGTTCAATCGTCCGGTACTTAAATACGCGTTCTGCGCACGACACGCACCCCGTCCAGCGGATAAATACGATACGATCGTCAAACCAGCGCGGGAAATAAACGACGGACAACAACTCGTTCCGGTTTCGTATACCGATTACGACGAAAGCTCCGAAACCTGTACGAAAAAAGGTCCCGAACGTACCTTATCGGACGAATAAAGACGTATTTTTAAACGAACCGTATCTCCTGCGTACGCAACCCGGCGTTACTGCGGCACGAAAATCGAACACGCTGTCGGATTGAACGTACAACCGAGCAGGTACATACACGAGAGAAGTCTATTCGATTTTTTAAAACAAGAGAAAGCTTTATTTTCGAAGCGAACGATCTCCGGGGAATATTGTGCTTACGCGATCCGGCAGTAGCGGCGGCGTACATTATAATATTCGCCGAAATCGAACGTCGTTCCGTTTTATTCGTACAGTAAAGAGGAATCGCTCTAAACGTAATGAAAACCCGTCACTCCCGATCACGGGACGAGATGTTTCGTTTCGGAGCAATTTCATTACACGTGTTTCGGTACTAATTTCGGTCAATCTTGTCGAACGACCCCGATGGATCGTCCGCGCTATAATAAATCGTCGTAAACGCTAGACGTGGCCGTACGCGCGCTCATCCGGCTGACCGGAAACGACGAATGAAATCGGAACGCGAAACGTAATCGTGATCGCGCGGTGTACGTACGCGTGAACGCGGCGAATGTTCGAGGGGGATTTTTTCGCCCCCGGCCGACACCGCCCCGGGTCGTCGAAAAGTATATACACATAACGCGAGTTCTATATTTATTACACCGACCGTGTGTCGGCGGTATATCCGCCGTGGATTTCTACCTCGCCGCCACACCCTTGCCGGGAAACACGGTCAGATGTAGGTGCGCGTTTATTACGATATATACATACACGAGTCGGTCGTTTTCTTATTCCGTCCGCGAAATTTGCATGCGGTCCCGAAGGCCCAGCAAAACGATTGTTTTCGCCGCGAAGAACTACTCGCGCCGCCACGTCGTTCCCGTTGCCGTCGTTGTTATTATTATTTTTCGTTTTTTTTTTTTTTTCCTGTTTTTACTACGGTCGTGAAAAACACTCGCGAGCCCGTACGGACGGAGACGATGGCGCGAGGGACGGATAAGAGGCGTATCGCGTTACCCTGCCGCGCTCGTACGCCGCTATGCCCACAACAATAATAATGTGCGCGAGTCGTCAACTTAATGCAGACATAAAAGAAGAAAACGGGGAAAAATACGCGCGTGCGTGTGTGTATATATGTATGTATTTCGTACGTGTTAGAAAATATGAAAGAAAAACACTTTATTCCGAAACCCCTTCACCAGCGACCACGTCTTATATACCACGGGACCCTGCGGCGCACGACCGAAAGTCTGGCGTGTAGAGTACGCGATTTGAATTTCTAACCGGCGACGGCGTTAGAGAGACGGGTCCGAGAGAGGGTAGTGCCGTACGTATATAGCCGTTGAATGATGCGTTTTGTGTTTTATGGGAGAATACGCGCGCGTGTATATCGGCTGCTTGTGTGTGTGTGTCGCCGCCACCGCAACAATCTACTTAACTTGTCCGCGACACCGCGCCCAACGGAATACTCGATGAGGGAAAACCGCACGACATTCGGGTGTCGACACTTTTAACAGAATTGCTTTTCGACTGCGAACGAGTATGTGTGTGTGTGTTTGTGCGCGTATACGACGGTATATATTATACACGTATATATACGATATATATATATGTATCGCGGGTATTTTTTCTTTTTTACGCCACGTATATACGTGCGTGTGTATAAGTGTGGACGCGATTTTTTATCGCCCAACACATTACGCGCAGGCCTCCGGGGCTATTTGTCCTGGTCGACCACCGTCGCCGATCCGTTTAATAACGTCCCGGGGTGCCGTTGCCAATTTCCTACATTATTCAATAAACCCTCTGGACAGTTAACGGGTGTGCGCGTGTGTCCCGTACACACACACACACACACACACACACACATATATATATATAGTATATATTTCGATACGAGTCGTAAAAAGAACGGCGAAAAAATAGAACTACCGGCCGATTATTCGATTAGCCCATGAATATGTATCAGACTCGGAAACGCTTTTCACGCGGTGAAATTTATGTCCGAAAACGATATATATGTGGATATACGAAGCGATCGTGTAGGCCCGATAACGTGGTTGATGGTCGTCCCGGTCGTTCCCGGGCGACGTAACGAAAAACCCGAAATACCGTTAACGTACGCCGTCGTATACGTTGCGATTTTCGTTCTTAGAAATTTGGAAAAAAGTTATTCGTTAAATTTCGACAGACAATACGAGACGAGAACGAGCTAACGCTAAAGGCGAACGAACGAAACGGACGACGAAGAAAAAATGGAAAACGATAAAAACAAAGACGTTTGTACACTTTGTACGTGTAACGCGAAAAACGAAATCGGCATTTATCGAACTATATTTCGTCTATTCGGATTACGATATTCCTACTAGACGTATACTCGAACAAATAATTCGTTAATCGTAACGTATTTTGGATCTACGTTAGTACGAACGAGTCTAAAGGACCGATTAAACAATCGTTAGGTTCCCGTCGTGTTCCGAGCGTCTTTAAACGCACGGTGTATATATATATACGCCATTCGAGGAACGTTAATCGTAATTTACGAGAGTACGATATTCGTTTTACTATTCGGTAAAGATGGATAAATTGCCCCGTAATTTTCACGAGAGAAACGCGTTTCGCGGTATATATTTCCCCGTCGCGACAATACAATATCGATCGACGCGAAAAGCGCATAAAGCGTACACTCGTGTGTGACCCTGTGATGATCGCGCGCATTAGGTCGAACACCGCGTGTCAAACCGGAACCGCGGTAGTACGATCGGCCGTTATCTACTGGCTTAACACGTCGGTGAAACCGAAACGCGAAAGTCGAAAGACGGAGAACGCGGAGACGACAAAAACCGAACGCGCAAGCGCGGACACAAAACTGTGTTACGGGAAGTACAACGTGACGACCGATTGTGAATGGCGCGCGCGTAGTATTCGATAACGTGCTTGGCTCGCCGGTTGAGTCAAGAAAGCTGTTCCGGTCGGACGAGAGGGTTTGAGAGTGCGGAAGAGAGGACAGGTGTAGATTTATAACGACTTTTGCGACGTTGAAATTTCGAACGGATACGCGCGTTTATGGAATACGCGCGTATAATATATTTTATACGCTTTCGATCTTATCGATATTCGAAACGTGGATGATATAGGTTAAAAAAACGTCTCGACTCGGGTTGTGGGAGGGGGGAGGGAACACGGTCACGGACATTTTTCATTCGCAAGGGACGTGGCGTTCACGAATAGCGAGTGTCGCGCGCAATCGGTAGAACTTCGCGTTATTATCGGTTTGGGGTGGGAGGGAAGAGTGGGGACGGCGTCCGTAATTTATCACTGTTTCGTCACGTTCGCCGGCCCGACGTAACACGAATACACCCGGCCAAGTGCGATTAGGTGGGCACCGACCAACCGCACCGATTCAATACGTTTTCGTTACCCGACCAGCGGCACCGGCGATAATGAGCCACGAGCGCCCGGCCATTAGATTTTCCGAAAAAACCGAAACACGAACGAACGGAGTAACGGCGCAATTAGCCTAAGTGATTATTATTATATAGTCCGGAGCGCGGAAGTTATTCTCGTACCGAGTACACGTTGCCCGTTTTAATAAACACGCCGCAATGGCGGCGGTCTCCGAGTGCCGCGCCTTACTCCTGGCTGGCTCGACGATTAAAAAAAAATTACGTAACCCGCAATTACGGGCGAATTTCGAAATCCGAAACGCTCGCCGTTCTAATAATAATAATAACAACAACAACAACAACAACAACGCTACCACAATATTATCTTAAATAATATCTATTGTGTACGAACGATAATAATATACGCGTAAAACGTTCGTGAAACTTCGAAACTCTCAGTTAGGCGTATTACTATCAACGGGATCGGCGCGATACGAACGTTTAAGTGTGAAAAACTGTGTCGTAACTAGCGCGGGCGCTCGCGTGAAAACGCTACGCGTGTTCGATTAAAACGCTCGCCGGTAAGCGGCGTCGCACGTTCGCTGGATGAATCGACGGCGAGTTAAATATACTCGAACGTGTTCCAGAACGAAACCGACTATTTATATTGAACTAGTGTGTTTAAGTCGAAATCGACATCGGGTTACCTACCGATTTCATTACCCTAGCCATATACATATATATATATATATGTATATTCTAGTCGATCCGCTGTATAAAACCGACGTATATGATACACGTAAACGATATTGCGGAAGCCGTCTCAGACTTCACAAAAGTATATATATATATATACAATTAATACGCGCGTTCGTAACGGAACCGACCGTATCACACCTGCGCGCCACGACAATCGCGTCGGACGAAAGACAAAAGACTTATCCGTTTCCATTAAATCGGTCCCCCTCCGAAATAATTTTCGATACCGATCATTATCCGTTCGCGTACGTTGTAACGGTTTTCCTCCGCGTGATTATATAACCATTTTAAACACCGAATTCTATACAAATAACGACGGGAAAAAATGTATACGGTTTGATCGTTCGAAAGAGATCAATTTTACCAAATCGTTTTAACGATATACGTGTGATTGGTATAAACTCGTTGTAATGTACATACACAAACGTGATAATCGAGCACTCGATCTATTTACAAGACTGTAAAAACGTGTATATATATGTGTGTGTGTGTGTGTGTGTATTCGGAATTCGTTCGAGTAAAAACGGACCATTTTACAACATTCTTTAAGACGCGAATATTTCAATCGGCCAGTAATTGATTATGCGTTCACACGAACGGATACACGGGTCCAGATAAATACGTCGCAGAAAACGTCGGTACTAAGTAGTAAGTACACATAAATATGTGTGTATATATATATATATACGTATTACTCGCAAAAAAAAACAAATCGCGCGATAAACTTACAATACGTAACGCAATAAACGTATATCGCGTGGGTGAATAACTCGGCGAGAAGGTCGTGCTTGTCTTGTTTACTACACACAGTAAGTAAACCAACTTGGCGAAGAAATTTATCGTCTTAGCCCTCTTATCGCGAACGCGGCGCACATTGCACGGGGCTTTGGTCCAAGAGCGGAATCGTTCGCGTCCGTTATTTAGGCCGCGCCGTCAAAGCGTCCGTGTAAGCCAACGGTCTTATGAATGTATTGACGACGGCGGCGATAATATTATCGGTAGCGCCACCGCATTCTCAAAATACTTACGTCGGTACTCGAGGAAGACGGTGGTCGGCTATGAAGCGTCAATACGAAAAATGTTCAGATTTCTTTTTTTAAACACGATCGGGCGCCACGGCCTAAGTTTTACTCGGGAAACAGCGCCGCTACGATCCATACCGACCGTAGGTGAGAGTTTACATACATCGTCGTACGTCTGTATCACGTAAAATCTATAAAGTTTGAAAGTGATTTTTTTAAACGTTAAAGTAAACTGGGAGTTTAAAGTACGCGATTGAATACATTTAATATTTATAGGCACTCGATTATACGGACGAAACATTAATGTTTTTGGTTTTTTTTTACGGCCTTCCAAGTTGTGACAAAAGTAAAATCGCTTTTCTAACTTCCCCTCGTATCACTTGTATGCGCCAGACCTGTCCAAATAATGAAATCTTTCGCTATTTATAGATATGAAAAGGTACTTGTAATACGCAAAAAAAATTGAACTTAAAATTTTTATTTTGTTCGTCATTAATCGTTTCGTCACCAATGACGATAGCCAAAAGTCGTGTCGATATGTCATTGGTGTACCGCGTTTTTTTTCCAAAACTTTCCTATTTTCATCGTCCTAAAAAAAGATAAAAAAGGGTTTTATATAAATAAGAAAACGGGTTTATTTTTACGAACATTTGAGAATAAATAAACATTATAGTTATATAAGTAAAATTATTGTCAACAATTTTTAATACAATAATCAAATAAATTAAGAACGCGCTTTTTTAAAGAATATAAATAAATATTATTATTAGGTTGAATACGATAAAATGAAACGAATATATTTCGCATATTTACGTAATAATTAATAATCGTTTAAAGGCACGCAATAGCGACTTTAGATTTTCGGTAAAATCATTTTCTATTCGTATCAATTAGATTCAATACAGTTAATGGTTTTGAAGTTTTCGAATATCCAGAAAAAAGGTTTTTTTAGACGTTCTACTTGTTAGTTGCGTATATGTCTTGAATCCGTTTAATAGTCGTATATCAGTGACCCGAGAAGTCGTAAATTTACAGTATGTCGCAAAGGAAGTCCGGTAACTGTTTTAAAAACATCCTTGTACATTTAACAACGTACATAAATTGAAACGAATTTGTCCACTGTCGGCGTAATTGTTCAGCAAAAAAAAAACGGAAATATTATAATGCTTAGGAGAACAAATAAATAACGTGACGTGGTTTTTGAGTATGGTTATTTGACTATTATCGTTGAAGATTTTTTCCGTTTTGTATTTTTTAAAACGTTTACAGTCTATAAAGTACTCAAACATAATAAAAACGCGTGTAATATGCCCCACAGAGATAAACTATTAATTCGGTTCCGTTAATAGTGATAATAATCTAAGCGTCGTTTTCATTAGTACGCTGTGTTCAAATTATTTTGAAAATATACGACGAAACGTAATTTTTAAAATAAAAATTAGGCTCGTCGAATCGTATTACGTACAACATACGTTATATAATAACGTTCGCAATTTACGTACTCGATCCAAAATAATATTCGTATAATATAAAAATATAACGTTAACGCGTTTCGAGATTGTGTTTAAACAAATAGAACAAAAAGACCAAAAGAAAATTTAATCTGTAAAAAGGACTCTAGAACAAAAGTAATAGTTACGTTAAATAGTGTACAATAAAAAGTCGTCTATGCGCCGCGACATGGAGAATTTGGTCGAAAAATGAGAATCTGGAAAACAATATATATAGAAAAAGGAAAGAAATCGAAACCAGATAGTTCGATTTCCCAAAAATGACGAGCGTTTTAGTTTTATCACGCGATTGTAATATTTTACGTAACGTAAAAATGTCGCGTTTATAATTCTGATATAGCGTCGATATATATATTATTATATACTTCCGACATGACTTGGTTTATGTGGGCCAACTGGCAGTAGCTTTTTAATTCGGTATTGAAAGATTTCCGTATAGCGAACGCGCATGTTACGTAATACATATGTATTGTGTACACCCTTCCGTTGTCATTTACGTGTTTACAGCTGAAAGAGTCGTATAATATCGTAGTATTCGTATCTCATTATACGCTACAATTTTTGTTTCGGCAGAAGTAACGGTACGGCGTTGGTGGTGGTAGTGACTAATGCGGTTTATTCGCCCTCCCGATTCTAAACGATGGCCCGCTGTCACACTCCGGAACTGAAAAGTCGAATAATTCCGATAATTATATTTACGTTTCCGAATAAATAACAAAAAACGCACGGACAGAAACGCCGGTCATCATTTCGATTCGTTCAGGTTATGACTTTAAATAATCAAACACGCGACCGTATACGAAAACAAAACCGGAAAAAAAAAACACAAAACAACCGAGTATTTCGAAGAAACACACCGCCACGCAGATATATAATAATCAAATTCACTACCCCGTCGTCATAACGCGCGCACGTCCGGTTTACAGATTTGGGGTTGAACTTCACCCTATATATATAGTAAGTGTGTGTGTGTTATATATAACAACGAACAATCGTAAAACATTATTTATATACTTTAAAAATAATAGTAATTTCATTTTATTTTTTTCTCGAAAAAACTAAAAATAAAAAAATACCCCATATTCGGTCAACGGATCATTTGTTCCGGGCATCGGGAACGACTATTTATTGTACGTGCGTGTCCGTACCCTCTCCACGAGGGTAGTGAAACTTATATACACTTCTAATGGTCTTCCGCCGTTACGCGGTACGGTATCATGTACGTCTCGTGCGGTTAAACATAGCGAAACAAAAAAAAAGAAAAGAAAACGATAACCGAAATTTCAAATTTAACTGTTCGGAATGAAACGGAATCGGCGGGGTAAGGGCGCAGCGCGCGCACGCGCGTGTATACGTTGCGGTGATTTAGCGTAGAGCAAATACGCCCATAAAATAAATAATATTTAAACGGATTGAAAACGACGGCCAAGTGGCGTTCACATACTTAATTCTATATATTACGTCATACAACACGTATTTCGTATATATATATATATATATATATATGTATATAAAAAGATTCGTTTTATAATGCACCGCGACGATTTTACGCATGATGTACGGTATACGAGGGAAAATGCGATAAAATTACGCCTTATATGTATGTATGTGTGTGTAAAGTACACGTTGTATACTTATATAGAGTGGTTAACAAGAGCCGTAAGTACGCGCGGATAACGCAAAAAATATTACGCACGTACCGTCGTTAAAAATAGTAACGAAAAATTATGGAATGACATTCGTACGTATATTACATATATATTACATATATATTTATATATATATATATATACGTACGAATAATCAACACACACACATATATATACGACGAAATGATCTGTATATGATAAATACGTACGTAGGATCGCGTTAATACTGTTAACATAATTCGGTACGGTTGAAACAAACGAACGGAAGAATTAGGTTAAATAAATATTCGTTGTAAATCGGTAATACGAAGTATATAGTTTACGCGGGAGGGAAATAATATGGCTTACCTTTTCCCGTGCCTGTACAAGGATGGTACAAGGAAGGTTTTTTTATAAAAAAAAACCCGAACGCCGGTGGTGGTAAAATCGAAAAATAATACCGACGACGAATCGAACGTGGCCGAAAACGAAATTCGTCGCCCGAAATATTCGCGTTAGGTACGGAATAGAGCGCGCCCGTTCAAGTAAATTTCTATATTTTATGGCGCGTGTCTCTATTCCATGCTTGCTATCACCGTACGACTTCGTGTGTTGATAGTGTTTTTCCGCTTTTACTCGTTTTAGTTCGTACGTTCACGCGTGTCGTTGGTTTTTTTTGTTTTTGTTTCGTGTTATTTCGTATTTCGCGTTAATCGTTTCAATTCGTTCGTCGTCTTTCTTGACTAACCGGCGTCTTCGTTTTTCATTGCGGTTAACGACGTGTCGAACGGCGGTCGGCCGCGTGAGAGATCTAGTTTTCGTTTTTATTTTGTGACTTTACGCGGAATTGTCGGTCAGCGATTTACGATCGAGTCGGCGGCAATACGTAACGGGCACCTCCCCCGTTGACCGTAACAGACGGGGGAAATTCGTTCGTACAATTCGTAATTCGCGTATTCAAACTCGGTCGCGCTTACGCCATTACGTATGTATATGTGTACTTGGCCCAACGCGCGCGCACACATACACACACACGCGCGCGCGCTACAAATATAACGATAATAGGTTTTTCTTTTAACACTCCGTCGTCCATTGTTCTTAGGCGTCGTCGACTACTATAATAGAATTATTGCGTGTATAGTAATATATACGTATGTGTACAATAGAATTGCGGAACACCGCGGCGACGGACCGACGATCATTATTTTACGACGTGGCGAACGTCACTGATTTTACGGGTATAATACAACTATACATAGGCGCGCTTGATATACTAAATCCGTATATATATATACGATATAAAATTATATTCGTCGTGACTTACGATTGCGGCGAATCGTGTAAAACGCGTACGATACATATTTTAACACGATTCGCCGGCGATATTTTTCCTCTCGACGCTAATCACGTCGTCGTATTATGAAATAAACTTTATATCCGGAGAACGATATCGTATTATACCGGTCGTCCGTTCGTTCCACGTCGTATTCGTAGACGCCGGAAACTACACACGGCCGTCGGGTTAAGTGAACAAAATCCCCGGCTCGTCGAAATTGTTCGCACAACGATTACGCCGTACGTCACGACGACAATTGAAACGTCCGCGACGATTACACGGCCGTTCGTTCTTCCGCGTTAATCGCGAAATTTAACTCGCCTACCCGTACGTTCTCGACGGCCGACTCGAAATAAGCGTAATATATAAACGAATTCGTCGCGTCCGTGTGCCGCGGCCGTCGAATTATTATCGCCGATCCGGACGGGTTACCGATTTACGGAAACGAAACGCGCGATAAACCGAAATATCCGTTTAGAAACGTCCCCGAGCACACTTACCGGCCTGTGTTATTCTTTTCGGTAATTATCTTAAGCTTTATCGCTAAACGTTTCACGAGACGAAATTCACCGAAATAGTTAGAAATCCCTAAGCCGATCCATACATACAAATGTGTTCGGGCGCGTAAAAAAAATGAACGTATGGTCCGTTATCGGTATTTCGTTGTCTACGATACGATTTGCGCGTAAATCCGCGTCGGCGATTGGAAACGGTTCAATTATCCGACGCGGTAATTCGAGTAAAGTTGGACGTATCGGCGCACGAGTTGAGGAAAACGACTATCGTGTGGTCGGCGTAATATCGATGTAGAGCGCGTGTCGAACTTAACGGAAACCGAGAACGGTTAAAAACGGAGAAACGACAGTTAATCTACGCGAACCGCACGAAAATTGTTGACCGGGCGTCGGCGAACAAATCGCCCGACAATTAATTCGGAGTCTACCCGGTGCCCGTACATCCGGCCGACCAGTGGCGTACTTAGACTTGAATTTCTAGGGACGGGAGGGGTTAATTTTCAATAGAAATAAATCGAACCGCCCCTAAACGAAACAAGGCACGTTACAAAATGTTTACGGATTATTCATTTTTAACGAACGCGTTATATTATAACGTGTATTGAAGTTTAAAAATATTTTAGTTTTTCGTTATTATTGACTAAAAATATACGTCTCGTATGAAATTAATTTTTCCTAAAAATTTTCGGCGGGGTGGGCTTCTATCCGTTAGTACGCCACGGCCGTGTTAGTAAGTAGAACTCCCGCCGACCGAACGACATTCCGCTATAATAATAATACATTATACGGTAAACGGTTAAGAATAATCGCGTATCGTAATAGTACTGGCGAACGTGCGTACGCGTATTATGTAACGTACACCGCAGGCATGTACAAACCGCAAGAGAACCGGCCCGCTAGTATTCGGTATATTGCGTTCTCTCTCTCTCTCTCTCTCTCTCACTCCGTTTTAATTACTAGAAAGTAAAAGAAAGAAAACGTTCGTTTATCACCACCACCACCCGGCGCATTATACAATACTATGCCCCGGAGCTCATTGCTTCCCGAGAGCGGTGCACGCGCGAGTATATATATATATATATATATATATA
>JAIPRN010004429.1:0-15040 GCA_025469175.1 Geopemphigus sp. TES_GeoC_2020
GTGGGGTGGCGGCCGGGGTGGGTACGGGGGGGGGGGGGGGGTACGACGAACGAGCGAGAATGAGCGAGAAAGGTCGACGAAAAATTGCAAAAAAAAAAAGTAAAAACAAATACGTCTTGCTCTCCGGCGACGTTTTCTAATTGCATTACGCTCGCGCGCGCGTGCCTCGCACTTGGAGGCGCGACGAGATTTTCCACATTTATCCGTCTCTCCAGCCGTCGTCGTTAACCCGCCGCGACCACCTAAAAACCCTCGCCGATTTTCTTTTTCGTCGCGCGTTAATTAATAAAACGTCCCGTCGCCGCCGTCCCAAGTTCGACCTGTTTCGGCGAATGCCGTCCCTCGAACGGAACGGAAAACGAAAAACTTACCGACGGTCCGGCCCGTATGAAAGCCCAATCGCCGCCGACATTTGGCAGCGCTCCGCCGTCGCCATAACGACACAGTGCTGCTGTTCGCGCACGAAAATTCCCCCTCGTCCCGCTCGCCGTGTGTATATTTATATATCGAACATCGTTTTCGAAATATTTTTATACCTCGTACGCGTTCGTTTTATTTCGTTCTTTTCGATAATAAATATCATTATACGTCGAACGGTACGGGTTTTTTTTTTATTAAAGGTACCCCCCTTGACGTTTTTAATCAATTCTCTTAAGCACAGTCTGTTTTCTCGAATAACGTATAATTTCGGTCGAGTCTTACAACAGCCGCACGCGAGTTTTATATTCGTGTTCTAGACGTTCTAAACGTTTCGTGTACCGTTTACGATTTGTCGTTCCGGCGCTATCGACCGCCCCACCCGGAAATATACGGTTCCCTATCGTACGGTCGTTACTTGTTTTCGCTTTTAATTTTTTAACCGGTTCGCCTTACCGCAAATTAAAAGCCCAGGCCTTCCCAAATGGTCCGAAAGCGACGCGTCAGGTTGTCGAATTATTTTTACCGGTTCGAAACCGGATCGATAGATTCTCTCCCTCCGTATACACAAGTGTATATATATATATACATTTACGTATATCGACGCGGCGGTATTTACGTACGTAAATCGTCTCGAAACCGAACCGAACGGGACGACAGTTCGTGTATTGTTCGCCAATATTCGTTCGGGCCGTGGACGCCGACCAAATGACACGATATTTTCGACGATCGCGGTCTATTGGCTCGATTTCCGTTCGTAGGTCACGTAGGTGTCGTACGAGTGTACACGTAAGTCGCCGCGAACGACGATAACAAATATCGGCCGCGCGGTTTTTATTCCCGCCCTTCCCCATTAACCACCGTGTGCCCCGTGCCGGTGTACCTAACCGCCGTCGGTTCGGACAAAAGAACTAAATAAGGCGTAAAAGAATAATCCCTCGTCGACGTTACGATTTTCGAAACCGGAACGTCGGGCCCCCGCGTACAAAAGTCGTCAATTGCGCGCCGCCGGTCGTGTTCGATTATCACGTTCGGAAAAGTAACAACTGGCGTCGCGCGCGTCTCAATAGCGCCGTCGCGTACCGGACAAGCGGAACAATACGGCGGCGGGCGGGCGGGCGGGCGCGCGCGCGGAAAGTCGGCTATTTTTTTTATCTCGTTCGCCGATACGTACGCGGCGTGTACGGTTCGTTATGATATTGTACGCGGGCCGAATGGGAAAGAAAAAAGTATCGAACGAGTCCGTAGCGAACAACAATAATAATAATACACATTCTCGAACCCTTCTCGATTTTCCTAAACGACTTTCAAAGATCCAACGACGCGCGCGTGTATATACATAGCGCGTGTTCGCGAGCGTTATTTCCTATACGCCTCCCCTCCATACTCGCCATACGTACCGCCGACTTCCGGTTCACGCGATACGTGCGCAGTAGTTACCGTCCGTACTTACGTGCGCGAGTATAAACCGTTTGTTTTTGGTCGATAGGGGCGGGCGGGTACGACGGTAGGGGTGGTGAGGGCGCGGGACGCTGCGAGGTATTCCGTGCGTGTGTTGGCCTCCGCCAGACAGATGTTGAAAGTATTAGTTTTCTCGAGCCAGAGAAAACAACAAAACAACAACAACGTCGGCGGCGGTGCCCGGAACCTCCTTTAGGCGCGGCGAAGCTACTAAAAGGGGCGGCTGGTGTGTATTCCGCTCATAAGGAGAATACGTGAGGGAATTTTAAATCGCTTATAATCCGATGCCATTTTTCTCGAGATTTAACCGAGTCCGTCGGCGTTTTGTTATAACGACGACGACACGGTTATGGCGGCGGGGTGACTACGGTGGACTCTCGGAGGAGAGCGACGACGCGGGGCGAAAATAATATAACGTACGAGCGCGTGCTGGCGGTTCTACGACGACGATGGCGGCGGGGGGGTTCTCGTTTTTTTTTTTTTAAAATTATATACCGTCGGCGCGAAACGGAGTTTAATAGCGTTTATTATTGTTAGGCGAATCACGCGGCTAGCCCGCGACGTTACGTAGCGGCAGGCCCGATCTTCGGCAACGAGCGAGTTGAAATGTCACGACTAGTCGCCGGGCGCGAACTTTGCACGAACTTCTCCGGGCTGTTTCGTCGTCGTTCGCGGACCGTCGCCGCCGGGTTAATTAAAAATCACCGTCCATCCATAAACAACGTTCGTCCGATACGGATTTCAATTATAAATAACCGGGAGGGAGGCTTACGGAGAGAACCGGGCGGGCGGTCCGTGTTCGTTTTCCGGCCTTTTATTTTTATTCGCCGGGATAGTCGTTCTTTTTTTTTTTTTACGCCGGCGACTTTATCGCTAGGGACGAAATCAAACGCCGACCCTCCTCCCCCCCACACACACACAGGTCAGGAGAGAGAGACGTGTTCGGGACGAAACTGGACGCTATCGACGACGGCGAAAAGTTTTCGTTTATACATATTTACGTGTGTCGGACCTAGAAACGGTGGTATCCGAGGTAAAAAGAAGATGGGGGGGGACGACACGTCGCGAATACAATAATCGCGGGACGACGGCGATTCGAAATCTCTCGGATCGTCCATCATACGTATTATACGTTGCGCCGATCGCGAGATACCGATGGAATTTGCTTACCGTGTCTTTGTCGTAGAGGTTTGGCCGACGGCGAACAAAAAAACGTTTAATCGTTCGCTTGATCCCATCGGAATTCTCCGGGAAATTAATATCGTTATTTTAACGGCGTTTGGGGGCGCGTGGTTTCCGCGTCGTTGTCCCGCAAATGTCGACGCGAAAATTATATTACGACTATACACACACACTCGTACGTACGACGGATATATTATCAACCGCGGTATCGTTAAATCGTGTTTTTACGATACCCCTAGTCGGGTTCGTTGGAACTTTTGTTTATTTGAACGGTCGTCGAACGCGGCCAACGTGCCGGGGACGCAGTTTTCGTGTCCGGTTCGAAGTGTTCGGGCGCAGGGGGCGTAGTGACGTATGTCGGCGATTATCGGTTGCCCGCGGTTTATCGATTCCAAACGAATTTATTCGCGTAAAAACTACGGATCGTTAATCAAAACTTTCGGACACGGTACATTGCCGTTTTCGGTCCCGTAAAATTGCCGTTCGGAACAAATCGTCTTTACCCGGCGTGCCGGTAGTACGTGCCGCTAAAAAAAGTATCGCCCGTAAAATATACATAAATAAAAAGTCGTCGGAAATAAACTTGTCCGCGCCGTACCTCGGCACCGTCGAGGGTGTTACGGGCAATCGGACGCGTGCCGCCGGAAAGAAACGAAAACTACCGTTATATTGTCGACGCGGAACGGCATTAGGTTTTGGGGGGAAGGAAAACGGCGGGAACCCGGTGGACGACGAAATTGTCGGCGAATACGAAACGGAAACGGACCGGGCGTGTGTGAGTGGAACACGAAACGGCGCGTTCGCGTTGAGACTGGAAATTTCACCACGCGAGTACCGCGGCGCTGACGTTCGTGCGCCCCCCGGGATCTCTGGCGCGAAACAAACGCGAAACGATAGATCCGGACGAGAATCTATCGGCCGGCTGTAGAGTGGCGCGGGCGCCCGAAATAATATCGTTTCGCGATTTGCGCGTTCAAATACGCGCTGACCGGTGTCCGGTACAGTTGGCAATCCGGGGCCCGGTCGAAAATCGCGTTCGGCTTTTATTCCAATCAACTTGATTTCGAAAACTAACGCGTTCGTCACGGAAACCTATACGGCCACCGTTGTGGCAATTCGTACGGGCTTTTCCGTCCGGTTGACGAAACTTACCGAATTTGCCGAACGCCCACGGATTCGGTACAAATTGATCGTTCGTGGTGGTGGTGGTGGGGGGGGGATTTCGGGTTTTTGATTAGCGCGAATGGAACGTCGGGAAACGCTAAACGTTAATTGTTCTATTCGCCTTTCGTTGTTCTCAGTGGACGAATTTAGGTTATTTAACGAAATCGGGGGCTTTTTTTTTTTTTTGATATCAACTCGCGTTTACGCGAACTGTAATCGGAAGGTTACGTAATAATGTCCGTCGGTTCGAGTCGATCGAACGAAATCATAGCGAACCGGCGGACTGATCGCGTCGGATCGTGAATGGCGTTGTTTGGTATTGCCGACGCGCAGAACGTTAAACGTTACACGGACATGGCGCCCAAGTATCACCGCGACGTGGTTGTAATTATTCCGAAAATAAGAAACACCGGCCTGGACACGGCGCAATCGGAACGGCGGATAACCGAGAACGACGACGAACGTCCGTTCGGGTCCCAAACCCGGCGTGCCGACACCGCGGGGCGCCGCCCGACTCGGGAAAATATTCGGGTAGCCGTCCGGAATTTATTAACGTTTAAAAGGGATTACCGGGTTATTAGGGAATTCGAATAAATCAGTATTCTCCGGATAATGTCGGACGGGACGCCGCCGCTAACTAACCCCGAAGTTCTTTAACAATATTAGTCCGTCGTCCCTTTCTGTCTCTCGTATTATTTCGGTATATCTATATATATATATATATCTTTCTCTTTATATATACACACACGCGCGTGTGTATTATATACACAATGGACGCGTACACGCATAATCCCGAATTAGGGGACGCGTGTATATTACCGTCATCGTTATAACGAACGTAATAATAATAACGATATCGGTTTCGTTCAAAAGTTTATGGCCGCTCGAATTTTCGACAATCGGGCGTAGCGTTTTACGCCGAACGGACGAAAACGTCCACCAAACTGCCTTGATATATATATCAAGTGTACTCGGTATCCGTTGAGAAAAGACCGCGGGTCGATTGTCAGCGATTAATCGTTTAATTTCGTTCACTCGGACGTCGCCGCGACGGCCATCCATCACGCGTATTGTGTCGCGCGTTCGTCGTAACCGTTCCCAGTGATCATCCGCCGGTACCGGACTAGTTTTGGATACCGTTGTCCGTTCTTTCGACGCCATCACGGGGCACTGTCGAAAGAGTCCGTTTGACGATCACACCGACACTGTAGTATACGACCATTAACCGTTCGTGCCGCCCGGCGAGACCGTACGTACAAAAGGAGAGCGAGCGAACGAATCCGAAAACTCCGGACGGTATTTTCAAAATAAACGCTCGGGTCGCTACCGGAAAATCGTTTTTTATACAATAACGATTAGTGACGGCCCGGCGTCGGTGGCGGAACGGGGGGCGCGGTGGTGCCGCGAAGAGACCACCGGTAACAGTAGGTAAAGACCGAGTTTTCTTTACGGACCACCCACCCACTGGGCGGTGCACGAATACGGTCGGCGTGTTGACATAATAATATACGCGCTCGCGTCTACGTCCGGTCCGGTTAATTGTTTTATTAAAACGCGGGTATTTATCGATACACTTCTAGCGTAACCTTTTCGTACGGAATTTGGGTAATTTGAAAAATATTCGCGAACATCCGCGCCGGGAAGGGACGGCGGCCCGCCGTAGGTAGTTGTATACTTTTGCCCGCAAGACCGAAGAAAATAATAAGACGGCGAGACGTCTCCACCGAGAACGATTGTGTGTTCGCTTCCGGTGGGCGAAACGCGAAGAAACACCGGCGCTGTAATTGTCGGTCTCCGCGTACGGTACGATATACATACACACCGGTCGGCTACCGGACGTATATACGTATTTATTGTTGAACGGTGGGCACCACCAACCCCCGCCGGATCGGACGACGACTACTAGGTCGACCGCGATTCCCCGCGGCGCGATTAAAACGGCAATTGCTTTCGTTTTTATCGCGCGCTTTATTTATTTATTTATACGTCGTCGTCGTCGTCGTACTCCTCTCCCCGTGCGCTTTCGCGTCACTCGCGGTAAAAATAAAGTCCCCCGCGACCGTAAAACCCGAGCGCGCGCACCGCTCCGGCCAGAAATTGTTACGTTTCTATTTTTCGTCCTCGTCCCTACTCTCCACCCCGACGCAATAGACCACTACCGCCGCCGCCGCCGTCTAAATATTCAAATTCGCGTAAATCCGCCGCGGGCCCGAGATCTCTCGTCCCGAGGTCGACCCGGCGCGACCCGAAATCCGAAATTCGACGCGGCGATCGTCGTTGTTTCCTCGATAGACCCGCCGCCACGCGTCAGTTTCCATATTTCTCTCTCCCCCCCCCTCCGTATCCCACTGGCCGACCTGTATGTTTCGGGACGACACGCGCTATGTACACACGCACGAAACAAGTAAACAAATATACGGCTAAGGGTCGTTGTGTATTCGACGACGAGCCTCGTATATTATTGCGAGCGTGTGTGTGTGTGTGTGTGTGTGTCTATATACAGCGGTCGCGCGGCGTTTGCTGAATTTTTGATTTCCAGACCTAAAAGCGGCCGGAGTGTGTTTTATTTTTATTTCGGGCCGCAGCGCGCGTGTCCTTATTTCACCAACGATGGCCGGTGAGATTGGATGGAGAGATTCGGCGAACATTATTTTCGCGCGCTCTTGACCGGGAGACGTTAAAATAAATCGGATAAACCGTCGAACACGCTCCCGGTTTCACGCACAATCCGATTCGCCGACTGGGGCGAAGAATGTAATCTGTCGGTTTGAAAACGTCAATGACTCTCGAAACGTTTATATCGATTCGCGTCTACCGTTGTCCGCGTATTTGATACACACACACACATTCACACACACACACGAGGGTTTCGTAATCGAAACGATTCCGGTAGATCATCGTGGTTTACGGTTACCGATTACTAGCCTTCGCGGGTCCGAAAACGACGTTTTCGTTATTTCACGGAGTCGAAATCATCGCGCGTTGGATTCGAATACTGGAAACATTCGCGTGAATGAGTAAGTACAAGAGAAGCTCGTACCGTTGTTTCGATCGTTTTGTTTTCTCGCGTTTTCCGAAACGATTACCGCCCCCAGACGTCAATAATAATCTTGGTAAACGACGATCGTGTCTTCCACACACATACACACGATAATATCGCCGGCGAACCCAAATTTATTCACGGCGCCGAACGTGCGACGAGTTTTGATATCCAGCCGCCGCCTAATTGGTATGCCGCCGACGGATCGAGCGTAATACGCGCTGCTGCGAGACGGGACTTCTCTAATATCGTATCGCTTTCCGTAGTCGTCGTCGTCCGTGGTGTCGGTATCGGCCACAAACTCCGTGTTCCGCCGTGGACGACGCGAAAAACGCCTTGTTGTTGTCCCGGCGAATTGCGTAATGTGGCCTCGTGACTCGAACAGGGGTTTGGGGCTCGTTGACGCGGTTTTTGGTCGTTTGTTTTTTCGCGGAGTAACGGTCGTTGTCGAGAAAACGTCCTACACACACGTACACTTACGGGCGGAACGTACTTGTGCACACCGGACGACACACACACACACGCGCGTGCGCACACTCGTGGCATCGCGACGACGGTGGTACGTCATACATTATTTACGTAGACATAATATCGACAACGTGTGTTGAATATAACACGGAATGCGTAATGTCTAACTATATCGATCCGGTCACCGACGGAAGCCGGGAGAGCTCGTCCCTAAAGTCGTCTTTACATAATGTTTCCTTTTCGCCCGGACGAAACGAAAAAACCGACCGTCGTCGCGCGCGGAATAAAAACAACGCCGCCGGGATTGTTACGGGAAAGGAAACCCACGCGCCATGTAACAAGCGCAGGGCCCGCAACGCGGCCAGAGATTATTTAATATTTCGGTGGGTTTTCGCCGTTCGTTGTTCGATCGTCTCCCGTTCGATCCCGGTCGATCGTTTTGCTCTGTCGTAACCACGGCGGTTAGGCCTAACCTCACTTAACCGTACCGACGTGTATTCCGTCACCGAACGTTTTTCGAGTAACTTGTACCGTGGGCGGGCTGAGGGAGATCGGAGTCGACTCGGTGAACATCGCAACGGGTCGTCGTCCGCAGGCGACATATGGACGTCGAATTATAACGCGACATTGTCGAACGCGGAACGTTCGGGTCCCTTCTATGAATCTCTCGAATCTCATCGACGGTTCAATGGCAATAACGACAATTTTTACGTGGCTATTTCGAATAGTTTGATGGAAAAATCGTCGTGGCCGAATTGGCAAAAGTTAAATTGGTTCATGCACCGAGTATATATATATATAGCGCATGGCGTCCAACGAAATTGACGGGCGCGTTTCTCGATTTCGTGAAATATTACTTGATCGTTACGGAATTCTCGTACCCTAAACGGTAAAACGATCTCGAAAATCCGAAATCGTCGATCGTGTGTACTCTCTTCGCTGATTTCTCATAGGCCAAATGAACTTATCGTTTCACCGCTTTAATTTTTCCCAGAACAACTTCGTATAATTATCACGTTTTGCCGCTGAAATCGTTTACTTAGACACTTAGACAGTATGCCAGTCTATCAGCAGTACGTACGCGCGTTATTTTGGGAGAATTTTCGAAAAAAGCGAATATGGCGAGCGTTGAAAAACGACTAACCGGGATGACGGCATTTACGTAATAACGGGAAATATTCAGTAAGAATTCGCAAAAACCGTAGGCTGTATAAACGAAACGTTAAAATAATTGTACGCTTTTACGGCACTCGTGGTTTTCGTCGAATTCACCGATTTTCAAAACGGTTCGTATATCGCGTCATTTTCAAAATAAAATAATAAAAGGTTACCGAATCACGTCGCGCGTGCGCCTCGCTTGCATGCTGTGAGCGCCATCCGAACGTGCCGATAACTCCTACCCCATCCCTCCCACGTTGACGTTTATCTATAATAGGAAATTAAACGTCTTTCACCATTACCCTTTTTCCTCCATTTTCTCGATTACTACAACTTTATATATATGTTCGGGTCAAAGTACAGAGCCGACTCCCACCCATCCCAGAGCTGTCTTTATTTCTACGGACAGGTATCGGACGCCGCGATCGATATTAAACACGCCCGAAGAACAAACGATTATTCGGCACTCGAGCGAACGTCATTGTCACACGGCACACGACGCGGTACAATTTTCTAATGGAACCGCGTATCGTGGCGAATTTCGTAACCGGACGTCGGGTGGTGGTTTACTCCTATTGTGACGATGTTATTGCGTTTTAGGGGACTGAGCGAAAACCCGCGGATTTTTCCAGTCGTCAGTTCGCGTCGAAAATCTCGACGACTATTTAAAATTTCGAACGGGGAAATTCGCTTCCGAAAACGGTTACGAAATGGTCAACGTGTTCTCCGGCCAATTGACGATACGTTGGCGATACGCGCGATAACTCGACCGGTTTTACGCGGCGTAAACTTTCCTTTTTGTTCTGCGTAACGTTCGTTGTACGTAAAAAGTATTTCGCAATTTTGTCCTCGCGTGTAGTACGTGCGTGGCGATGGACGGGTAGGAAGGTGTGGTTCATTTTATAAAGGAAATATTTCGTCGCAGAACGGCTTAGGGACGCGGGGGAGAGAAATACGTGGAACGCGAGGGATACATATTTTCGGGATAATTCCGAGAACCCGAGCCCGTTACGCCCGCCATCGGTCGATCGCGTGACGTCTCGTGAACAAACGAACGCGTTTTTTGGAGCCCGGGACGGACGACGGGACGACGTAAGTCGTGTCTACGAGACACAATGGTGGTGGCGGTGGCGGAATTCGCGTCTTTGTCCGATCGACTCCGGACGAATCGTGAACGCTCGTAAATTAATCGTAAATACGCGTAATAAATCGAATTTCCGAGCGGTCGGAATGCCTGTGCCACGTATAAAACGGATAATTCGGACTCGGCGACCACTATTCGAATCGGTAACGACGATTTAGAAAAATGGACGGGCGGTTAGGTTAGATTTTGTCGTCGGAGAAAACGTGCTCGTCGAATTTCGAACGTTGAACTCTTATCCGCGAGTCGGTGACGTTACGACGAAAAATTCTCAAAACTCGAGTAAAACTAATACGCCGATTATTTCAATAACGATATCGGACGCGTGTTAATGAAAATACGAAAAGTCACTATTTCGTACGAACTAGTTAGTTCATTCGTTAATGCGGTTTTACGGTTCGTATTTTCTATATTCGTTTTTTTTTAAAGTTTTTCAAGCTCGGTTTTAAACAATTTAGCTTAATAATGTA
The DNA here is from genome assembly GCA_025469175.1 of Geopemphigus sp. TES_GeoC_2020. Taxonomy (NCBI): domain Eukaryota; kingdom Metazoa; phylum Arthropoda; class Insecta; order Hemiptera; family Aphididae; genus Geopemphigus; species Geopemphigus sp. TES_GeoC_2020. The sequence continues at coordinate 10,502 of JAIPRN010004429.1, forward strand.
TACGTAGGGGAGAGAAAAAATACGTTTATAGAATTATAAAAGAAAACCCGAGGGGAAAAACGATCGAATTACTTAGAGAATAATAGAAGAATTTAAATTATCGAGGATAAACTAGCTTCTTAAAATTTATAATTTTCTTTACCGAATCATAACACGGTTATCGTATTGGTGTTAGATAGGTATTACGCCGTACGCGACTAAAAATAACGACCGTTTGTAGAATTTACGAATCCGCGAAGGTATTGATAACCGATGTACCGTCGTCGATAATGTATTTCCGATTTGTAAAGCCTTACGGGGGGAAGGGGCTTTATTTTCCGTACAAAAATAGACGAAAACCAATTTGGCGTATCCGATAAATAATCGACGCGCTGTTTATAAAGTCGTTTATTATTGAAAACGGGAGAGTGGCCTCGAGTAAATAGTCGTTTATTAACGAATTTTCGCGCCCGTTTCGATTGTCGACGCGTCGTATAGTGTCCGACCGATTTACAAATTTACGGAACATTCGTCGCGCGGTCCACTCGCAATTAGTAGGCGGCCGTATAGTGCCCGGCACGGAAAACAATATACGTCGGTCAACGGATGGATAAAACACGGGCGCGCCGCAGCGCCTCTCTGATAGGCCACGTTTTACGGTGGCGCGTATTCGAACGCTTTTACATTTTCACCGCCTCCGGTTCGGGGATTATTCCGAACGTTGGTTACGGTATCCGCGAACATCGAAACCGCATTTAACGAACACGCGATAAGAAATGGGGCCGTATTGTGTTCGTTGTAACCTATTCGGAAGTTATCACTACGAAGGAAAAAAAACCGTACGGGTTAGGTACCCGTGTTACCGCGTACTCACGGACGCCGTAAGGTTTCGAAATGTCGCGTCCGTCTCCACCAAATAGTCCGTCCAAACGGAAACGGTCGAGCCTCCCCGTACCGTACGAACGTTTCGGTCACTCTTTTTTTTTGGACGCGCGCGCGCGTCTCCTCTTTCCTCTGTATTATCTGTCCCGGAATACGTTCACGCATTGTGCTCCCGTAGTGAACGCCATTTTTGTTTCGTTTGTTTCAGGTACGTTGGCCAATTTTCACTACGGTAACGGTCGCTGTTATTGTAAACGTTCGCCGATGATCGCCCGCCGCTACGCGGGAACACGAGGCGGGTGGTATTCGTCGAATACCGTTCGTTAAACGGTACGGACGTTTGTCCCGCCGACGTAGAGCGATGACGTTAATTTGTCGTCGTCTCGCTTGTAATTATCGCGCGGCCGATTTAAGTTACGGCGAGAAATCGTTTTGTTTCCGCGTCGTTTCGGACGACGGTTAAAACATTTCGGTATACCGGTCGCGTAGTTTTGCGCCGCGGTATTAATCGTTATTATTATTATCGGTTACCGGGTTATCGCGTACGTGTGTGTACGGCTTTCGCTATTATCGATGATATCGGTATTGTGTGTGTATGTTTTTTTTTGCAACTCTTCGAGAACGATTTATCTCGTGTTTCGTACCGCCAAGGAACGTACCGTATACCTAGAGGAATTTCCGTTTTCGCGTGGACGTACCGGAACGCGTAAACTACGAGCCCGTCGCGTTAATCGTTACCGGGACCGATTTCACCAGCGAAACGTCAGACAACGCCGCGCGTCCCACCCAGAATATCACGTTTCACGTTGATAGCCGATAGTTGGGACGCCGTCGTTTCGAACTCCGATCAAATATTAATAATCGGAACGGACGTTGTCCGTGTTGTTCTACGTACGTATATTTCTCCTTGGACTAGTACGATTTTTTTTTTTTTTTGATCAAATTCACTCGACTCGCGCGCGTCGGACAAATAATATTTCCCCTCGAGTAGCAGGTTACTACTATTTTACGATTCCTCATGAATTATTCAAGTTCCTAAATTTATACATTTTTATATATATATATATATATATTTATTTATAGGATACGTTCGCCTAAATCACCGATCGCGTGTCGTACATTGTTTCGGCCTTATTCAATACGATGACACGTAAAACGCGTCCTATTAACGAACGTAATATAATATCGGGTATCCGAGCGGAACGTGTAAAAAATATTAAGGCGATCCGTCGAAACGAGTTTTTTTGTACGACACCAAGTCGGGGACAGAGTATGGCGTGTACGTATACGCGTAAGTCGTAATCGGTGTTTGTATTCGAAATAAACGTAGCCGATTGTCGAACGACGCGAAAGGAAATTAATTAAGAATATCGTGTCGACGACCTGTGGTGGGGTGGGGGGTAGGGAATCAAAAGAATTGGCTTTTCGAAATTCGAAATCGAACGGCAACGCAGGGACGCGAACGGACAGGAAGAACATAACAGTTTCGTTTTTGGCTGAAAACGCGAAAAAAAGGAACGACGCACGTTGATAGAGGGAAACCGCGCGAAACGAAACAAAAAACGACCGCCATATTGTCGTGAATTTATACCGGGCTTTTTTTTTCTACCGTAAATTCCGTATTATTTATGTACGCCGGAATTCCCGGGTTTTTTTTTCCCGCCACGCTCTGTTTTGCGCGCGGCGAACGTATTGTAATACGCGCGGGGCGTCCGCCAACGGTGTTCCGTGAGGGGCCCGACGGAAATATCGGCGTGGACTTTCCTCCCGCCGCTTATGTTTACCGGGTGTCGACGAACGCGTAATTACATCGACTCACCGCGACAAAACTTTCCAAACGCTTTTTAAAACGAATCGCCTGTGTCACTAGTAGCGGCGAACGCGTCTCTATCTGCGTGTACGTACGTCAGTCATTTTTCTAAATTATTAACGGCGTCGCGTTCAATAGTCGTGATCCGCCATCGCGTGCCCGGTTTACGTACGCGCGCGTGTCTCACGATATTTTCCGACGAATTCGCGTTTTATACCTCGCAGAGTATTTTGAATTTGAACATACACGTACACGTGTGTGTATGTGTGTATGTGTGTAAAACGTAAATGAAACGTTACGTATGTTTGGTTCGCAGCGTGTTCGGCCGAGGGTTTATGGTCGTAAATATCCGAAAAATACCGTACGATTTAAAACGAGTGTTTAATTGTCGACAGAAATGTTGTCGCAAGAATATCGATGACGCACCTTCGCGTTTATTTACGTTTACGATTAATACGGTTACACGTTTCTTCGGAATTCGACCGAACGACTGACTCGCGGGCGTCGATCGCCTCTTCCGTATCGTCGCGGTTAATACTGTTAACGCGGTTAATACGGTTAACACGGTTAATATCGGTCGTTCGCGCCGCCAAACTATTATTATCGTCTCGGTCGAAACGCGCAATGGTCGTGGAATGATGTCCGTCGCCTGTAGGAGATACCGCGACCAAATCCGAATTTAAGACTCGGCGGTTATTTCGGTCGTTACGCCGTTACGACACGTTTACGACTCGCCGCGCGTTTATGATATTGTAGACGGGACAGTTTCATACAGTGGTTTTGTTTCGCGCTTAATTCCGGGGCAGAATGTTTTCCCGGTCGCGGCGAATGAACGAACGAACGAATTTTTTTTTTAATTTCCCGGCGTTTATCACCCACGTGTCGACGCGTCCGACAATGACAGCGCCCATCCATTGGTGGCCAGCTGAACGTACGAGTGTTCCGAACGGTTAGCTCGTTCAATTAACGAGTCGTCCCGTTACGTCCGTACACCGTTTTCAGTTCGCCGCTCGCCCGAAATAACGCGCCATTTTCGTATGGCGTCACCGTTCGCCGTGTATATTCGTTCAAGTAAACGAATTTGGGAACGTATTCGGCACGACACCAGTCATCCAGGACGCTATCCGTTAGTAATGGCGCACGTGTGGTATAATGAATCGTATCGTTACGGAATAACCTCGTCGTGTGTGTAAGTAGTATTTATTGACGACCGAACCGTGTGCCGTGTAAATGAACGTTATTTTGTGCGCGTAATATCGTCCGGACGTCGTTGGTGGTTAACGGCCGTCGATTCAATTATTATTACGTCGGCCCGCACGAGAGTTTCACGTCGTCCGTTCACTCTAGGCGGGACGTTGGCGGAAAATATCCGACGGGAGTCGCCCGCGGGCCCCGACGGATTTTCGTCGGGTACGCGGCGAAGAACGTGTAACTGAACGTATAATATGTACGTCCCGCCTCCACCGACCAGGCGTACATTATTATTATTATTATTAAGTGTACTACACGGTGCGAAGGCGAACAAAAGGCGCGTGGTCGACCTGTCATTCCTCTACCGGCGGTTACACATCCCGGTGACCGGGACGGAGGGAGGATGATTGGGGCGAACAAGAGCGTGAAAAGCCTCGCCGATATACTACTGTCTATCGATCGACAATCTATTCGTGTACGACGGGGGCGGGAACGGACCGAGGAGTTTGTACTCGGAGCGCGGTGTCGTACGCGTCGCGGATCACCGACAAAAACGAACCGAAACCGTCGTATCGACAGTGCGCGACGACGTCGTCAATTATATTTCGAAATAGCGCTTATATCATAATAACGACGAACCCGGAGGAGCGGTTCGTCTTTCATCGTTCGTGCCTATA
>JAIPRN010004431.1:0-15031 GCA_025469175.1 Geopemphigus sp. TES_GeoC_2020
TGTACCGGCGCACAGCCGCGTCGACCTCAGTCACGGAGAACTCGGGTACCTCGACGTGCGCCCCACTAACGACTTCGTGTGCGGGTAATCCCCCGTGGTTCCCGACCAGCTCCGGGGCGCGAGCCGGGAACAAAACGGCCGCGATGTCCCGGACGGTGTCCGGTTCCATCGTGGACGTCACGGAGGGCCCGCGAAGCTTGTGGAGAACGATCCTGTAAGGTTTCCCTCAGGGATTATCGTCGACACTCCTGACAAGTTCCGTCCAGCACTTCGCCTTCGCGTCACGAATGCGGTGCCTTAGGTCCTTTCGGGCCGTACGAAAGTCACTTTCCGCCATAGCGCGTGCCTCGGTGTTTCCGCCAGCACGGCCACGGAGTTTAGTGACCACTTTCCTTCGGTGAACACACTCGGCTCGCGCGGCGCTGATATCCGCGTTCCACCAATAGACCGGCTTATGTCGCCGATCGGTCTCCGAGACCTTAGGAGAAACGCTATATCGGCCTCGGCCTCGCCCTCTGCGCCACTGTCGGAGACCGGGGGTTCCGCGGATGGAATTATCCTGGCCCAATTGCACGCCGTTAACGTGGCCGCGAGTAAGTCGGCGTCCATGCGTCACGTCATCCATCCCGGTGGGCGCGTAGAACCGACCGCGCGACCGACGCGACCGACGCCGTCGTTGTAACCGGAGGTACGCCCGGACCCGTACGTGTAACACGCGTGATGGTGATCTTATATGTTCACTAGGTTTGTGCGCACGGTCCATCCCCTGAGCCGCGTAGCCGTGGCGTCTGAGATCCAGGTGAGATCTACTTTCGATCCCCACCCACGTCCGTGGAACGTCGTAGTCCTTCCTCGGTTGGCTAAGTTCTAGCCCAGGGTGTCGGCAAACGCGCAGAGCAGGTTACCCCTTGTGTCCGTGCGCCGATCGCCCCAGCGCGCCGAGTGCACGTTGAAGTCGCCAGCGATCATCAACTCGCCCGCCGAGGCCGCCCGCCCTACCGCTGGAACTACTTAGTCAGGATGCTTTCCACTCTGCCCTGCCTAACATGGGAAACCATATCAGTGACATAGTCACAGTTGGTATAGCACAGAGTGTCATAGAGCATCCGCTCAAGCCCCCTCACCACGTCAAAGTGAGTTCCTGGAGGGGGTGGTCCGAAGTACTGCTCTCAGGCATTCGGGGCTAATAAGGGTGTTTGGCAATAAAAAGTGTATATTGTATACCGCAAAAATAAGGAGCTGCTGGGATACCCAGTCTTTGTGCAAGCTAATGGTGCATGCATATCATTACATATTGAACATTTATAACTGAGCTAATTAAAACTTGATTATTTTAAGAATATTTTTTACTATATTTCACCTTAATATTTTCTTTTTCAAAATAAATATAATTTTTTTAAATCAGATGAAGAATTTCGAAACACAGGGTATATTATACACAGTAAGGACGGTGCATTGTTTGTTGCCTAAGCATATACTTGAAGCAATTCCTTCTTTTAACTTTTTCTTAGTCAACGTCTCTATTGTGATGTGATATAGAATGGACATTACGTGCAAAATGTAAATCCGAGGAATTTAAAAAAAAAAAACCAATTCTAATTGGTGACGGAGGTTAAGTTTTGTGTTAAAACAATTGAAATATTTGGTTTTGGTTGCAGTGTTGACCAAAAATTCTTACTCGCATAAGTCAGTGATGGAAATTAATGAACGTAGTGTTTTCGGGTTTTCTATCAAATTTTTTAACTTTTTTCTGCCAAACTTAGTCTGAAGTCAATGTATGAATTGCAGTTAAAGGTATACTTTAATGTTGAGTCAAAAACGATATCAGTCAAATTATTGTATTTAGCTGAAGACAAGCTAAAGAATTTTGCATTAACTGAAAATGGATACTGTATTTAATCATTATCCTTCGACAACGCCATTCGAGTTGTTGGAAAATATTGCTTAAACGAATATTTTTCGTTATTTTAGCGAAAAAGAGAGATTTGTTACGTGTCTATAGTTTGCAAACTAGAAGGATTCAAGGTACTGAAAAACAAGAGTAAAATTGTCGTTAAGAAAAAAATTTTAAGCCTATGAGTAACGTTGTGAAGGAATTTTCTTTGGATTCTTTAAATCATGACACTGGTATGTGTGATGGAAGGGTCTCAGAGTATTATGTTGTTTTCAAGGATGGGACACAAAATAAAGTGCTTTTAGGGATGATATAAAATGTAAAACTTCCTAAAGATCGGAAAAATCAAACCAAGCACATTAAATGTTCCACCTAAATGCCTTACTACATATCTCTAAAAAACGAATAATTAGAGAAAGATTTCGAATTACATTATCATATTTTATTAAAATATTCTTTTATTAAAATTTAATTTTAATACTAAATTTATAGATTTAATCCTTATTACAAAACTTTTATTCATAGTTTTCATATACTACTAATCCTGTGGCCAACTTACTTATTTTTTAAAGTAAATTTCTTTTATTTCCGGTATTTTATTTGTAAAGAATCATAAATAATCATGGATTAATTTTAATTTTGAAATATTGTATATCAAAAAATTGTGCCTAACAAAATTTCAAATATTTTTTGTGTTGAAGTTATAGAGATAACTTCATTTAATGCTATAATAAGGCAAAAAAATTATACCAGAAAAAAAAATTAAATATTGATTATAATTTTATAATGCAATTTTAACCTATATTTATATTAAAAAATTTTTTTTAAAATTTTAATTGTTTTTGAATATAAATATTAGATAATCCTTTAGCTTACGTTAAAAATGTTTAAGATATGTTAATTACGAATAAAAATTGGACGGTGAAATGTGAAAATACAAATATGGAAACGTAATTGTAAAATTAAAGTACTTTAAAGATATTTAAAAAATCATACAAATATTTCAATTAAAATATTTCCATTTTGTATTGAATATTCGATAGTTTTTGTTAAAATAAATGTCTTGATAAAAATAAGACTTTTTTATTATGATATTTTCATAAGAACAATAAGATTGATGATTATAATTTCAAAAAAATTGTTTATACAGTTTCAAAAATTTATATTTTTGAGTATAAAACATAAAAAGAAGCCTATGTTTTTTAAAAAATTACGAAAAACTAAGAAATAAAGGATCATTGAAATCTAAATTTCAATTACTCAAACAATTAAAATTAATTTCCTATAAAAATATATGATATAAGAGTAAGACACAAAAAAACATTCAATAAAATTGAAATTTTAATATGTCGAATAATATGTTTTAATTGTATATTTAATAAATAATACGTATTTATGAACAACTAAATTTTTAAAAAAAATTGTACAGGTTAGAAAAAATTATGTTGAAAAAATAATTTTTGTTTTTTTAGAAAATTAAATGCTAGTACATACTTTAACCGACTACAATAATATAAAGTAATATATGTTAATGAAATTTATCGTTTTTATCTTTACCAAACGTCAGTTGCTGGTAAATATTTATCATTTGAATGTTTGTTTAGATTCGAAAAATTAATCGAATTCTATTGATATTAAATATTAGCATAGAATTTGTTGGAAATTATAATAAATATCTAAATAATTTACACAGTTTTTTTAAACGTTATGCAAACGTTTAAATGACCTGTATATTGGATTATATAACAGCCTGTTGATATAATATCTGTTATTCGCTCATAGCCTTTGTATATTCGATGTAATGACATATTTTTTTTTTGTTTAAAAAATGAGCATAATTTCTGCAAAACGCTTTTTTGTTTTAATAACTTCGACAATTATTATGTTTGAAGATAATGCTCATGCATGTAAATTTATAATTTTATTTATTTTTAATTAATTTTTATTATACAATTGATAGGTTAACTACTTATAATTATACTATAAGTAACTATTATTCTTAAGTAAATAATAGTAGTCAATATTATTTTTATTTTTATAGTGCTTGATATTCGTAAGTAATTTTAATGTAACTATTACACATAGCAAAAAAAGTTATTAACTGAACAATAATATGTATAATGGAACATTTATATATAATATGATTAATCGAGCAATTAATGGAAAATTATTTTCAAAAATATAAAATTTGGTTTATACATTTTTAATGAAATTGTATTTTTTTAATATTAGAATGTTCAAGTAAGTTTATAGATTATATATTCTATTAAATACTTTTAAAACTAGCATAATAATTATAATATGTGGCATACATGTTTTATGTTAATATTTTCCTAAATTCTATAACATTTTATGTAGGGTATTTAATAAATGCCCATCAATTTATTTTTTATTTTCCCAACAAATGAACTAAAATCTTACACAATGCCTGTTACGAAATTCCACAGATATGCCTAGTTCAAAATAAATAGCAATTCTCAGATTGATAATTAATAATTTATTGTCGAAAACTTAAGCTTAGTCGTCATTTAAATTTCATAAAAAATAGATTTAAAAAGTTTTCATATTAAAAATTAAAAAATATAATTTCTCGGTATACAGTTTAACACTAAGATACTTTTAAAAGATCGATATATATATCAGTTATTATTATCCAACAAAAAAAATTATTGTAATAATAACGTATTGAATTGAATAATATCATACTATGTAATAGAATACAGTTTTTGATGTATTAATTGTATACATATTAATGTAATTATTTTTTTCAAATGTGTACTAATAATTTAGATATTTTCATTACATTTGCAAAATTCTATCGTAAGTGACATAATATGTATTAATTAATTCCTGACGTCCAATAAATATCACATATTTTTAATTCCAATTGACAAATATAATAGTATTTAGTAGTATTACGGCGAAGATTAACTATAATAAACATAAATTGTAATTGATATTAATAAACTGAATAAGAATTATGTATGTTTCTTTCTTATATATAACAAAAACGTTAAAACCTTAGTTAGAATTTTGTACATTATTTTCTTCACAATGTGTTAATTATGTGAAACATGGTCGAATAGTACAAGTATATTAAATAAATAAGCATGTATACCATAAATATATTGATCGTCTCGGTAAGACATGATTTTACGCCAGGTAAGTACATTATTCAATAAGATTAAGACTGTAAAATAATTCGAACAATTATCTATTTGTAAATAATTATATATTAAGTTATATTACTCAAATGACGGTTAATAAGATCAAATTAAGTTTAAACAATTATTATTATTGTTATGTACTCTGTTTTGTTAATACCAACCAGTTTTCTTTTGGAAAAAGTCTTCAGACGATATAATGAAAACGAATAGGCGAAACTCGGCGTTTTCAATTTTAAGAAAATGTAATTACAATCTGAAATAATTATTCTTTATTTTTTGAAAGAAAACTACATATAAAATACGTTTTATTGGTGTTTAATATTTTTTTTTGCAAAATTCGGCTTTAATCATCAACATAATCACCTTCAATAACGATAAAATAATTGCAAAGTTTTTCTAAATTTTCAATGCCATTCTAGTAAAACGATTGTATATTACTTCAAAATAAGCTTTAATTGCCTTATCATTGAAGTCAAATCTCCTTTCCTAAAGCATCTTTTTGAGATCTGAGAACAGGTAGAAATTAGATGGGGCCACATCTGGTGAACACGGAGGGTGTGAAAGCAATTCGATTTTTAAATAATTTAATTCCATCATCGTAAAAATTTAGCCTTTCTGAGCTTGAACGGTATTTTTTCCTACTAATAACGATGTTTAATTAATACATGAAACTCGTTTTAATCCATCATTTAAACAAAAATAAATGTAGCGTCACTTAAACTGCAATATCACGACAAAGAGTGAATCAAATGTTACGAAATTTCCACACATAACTTTTGGCTGTTGGTACTGCAAAAAGAAGTTGCATATCATTAGCGGCGCAATTAGTATGTGAGTCCCGAGACTTAATGACCCATGTGATACGTTATCACAACATTTGGCCCCAAATATCCCAAAATCATGAGAAGAATTTCATTCAGTGTTTAATTAATTTTAATTCGATACACGTTGATGATAAACATTATTTTGTAATGGGATATATTTAACGTATTATTTTATTATTGTATTTTTGTATACTTTAAGCAAACGATACTGGCTATGATGCATTACTAAATGCATTTAGTAATTTAAGTAAGTAATATTAAATTATATATATATAATTATACAACTCCTTTACCTCTTGAATTTCGTTTTGCTTATTGCCTTCTTCGCTTCCTTTCCCAAATTTTTAAACTCTATCCAATACTATATTTTTCTACTCTTTTACAACACCTTAAATTGCTTTTTATTTGACACCTATTAATTTCCACCATTGAATCCTCGACTTTCTCCTATGTTCATTTTTTTGTACATTATTTTACCAAACCTCCATTACAATTAATCTATGTTGCGTTATTACCCCCTCATTAAGGATTACTTTACAATCCTTGAATATACTCGACAACTCCCTCTCTTTCTTCCACATAAGGTAATCAATCTGTGATAGATTACTTCCACTCTTAAATGTTATACAATATTCTTCTTTCTCTTTTAAATACGTATTGATTACTGTAATATCATAAAATAGTGCAAAATCCAGAACTCTTTCACCAGCCTCATTCCCTTCCCCAAAACCATACCCTCCATGTATTCTTTCATATCCCCTCCTCTCACTACTAAAATTTCCAATCATATCTCCACCAAACAACGTATCCCCATTACTTGGTATTCCTTGCATTACCTCATCCATATTTCTCCATAATACTTCCTTGTCTTTTTCTTCACGTCTTATTTAGGGCGGATAAGCACTTAATACGTTCAAGAGTTTTTCCTACAAAATTAATTTTACTCTTTTACTCTTTTTCTTACTACTTCCACTAATTTACTTTTCATTTCCTCGTCCAATATTATTCTTACACCATTCCTTGTACAATTCTTACCTGAGTATATTATTTTGTATCCCTCTCTTATTTCGCTTGCTTCTCTTTTTTCCACTTTGTCTCATGCATACAATACATATATATATTTTTTTTTCTACTTTTTAATACCTTTACCGATTTTCTACTTCTACCAGTCAGCGTTCCAACATTCCATGTACCTATTCTTATTTTATACCTATTTTTCCCATAATCATTTCTTAAGTTACTAAAATTCAGTGGTGATGTCCGTACACCGTTGATATACCACGTGTTGGATAGATCCGTACACATGACTGGCGAAACGGCTACCACTTCTGCTGTCCAGCTGATATCACACACAATATTCCTTCCACCATCCTTTCTTCTCTACTGTCGTCCTCGCGCACATCCGAAATAGGACACACTACCTCCTTTTTTTATCAGACCTTTCATACTGTTTGATCGCATTTTTACGCCTACTGTTGACTTGACGCAACCTCGTTTTTGCCTTTTACGACCGACTGAGGGGGCTGTGAAAGTATTCTGATCCCATTCCACAGGGACTTGAGTTTCCTTCATGGTATAGTTTTTAATTCTCTTTACTGACTTGAAACACAAACGATGTACCTTCAGGTACCTTCATGTAACCTTCAAGGTTACATCCTCAAATAACTAGGGTCTACGTGTTCGTTAAGCCCGTTTCTCTTTACACAGTTCCTTTATATATATATATCTTTATGAATTGTTTTTTTCTAGCAAAGCATGATATTGAAAATGAATATTCCTACGGTAATTGTTATTTAAGTTTTAGGATAGTATAAGAGTGGACGGTGAAGGAAATTGGAAACGAGTATTACACTGTATTTTATTTTCTGATTTCGATTTTTCAATCTATCTAATTGTATGACAAAAAAAAAGATATTTTGACTCTTCATGAAATTTACTTAGAACTGGCTTTCTTATATCATTTTTATCATTAACTCAATATGATAACTTACATTTTACCATACTTCATACATTACAATTGATACGGTCGCATATTTGCATCCTCATATCTTACCCATCCAATCTCGAAGCCCTAAACATAATTTAGATAATTAACCTCAGATTATCGGTGTAATAATTATAAACTGGATCAGTGTTACACAAGCGGCGACGATTGCTAAAATCACATTTTCACCGTCCGTATTATTTTGTTCCGAACGTTCGTAGTGTATGTTGTCAACGAAAGAAAAACTGTATTGCGTTAGTTTGCGGGAACCGATACACCAAATAAAGTTGTTTTGATTAAAAAGTATATTTTTATAATTTTTGTTTCAAAAAGCGTGACAGATATCGTCGCTTTTTCAAAATTATAATAACACAATAAATTATACATCCTTTTAATGTATACATTTTTATTAAAAGTACCGTAAAACAACTAATTACCTCTTAATAAACGACTGACTCTAAAATGTAAATTTTTTTCAGACAAATTAACATCTTACTACCATAACCTCATCAATACAGCGATACAACATATAATGACATTAGGCAAGTTGATCAATTCTTAAATGCATTATTCTTAATTAAATTTAACGCATTAAAAATTAAAATTAACTTATATCGATGTATATATATAGATAGATAACTATTAACTACATACTTATAGTTCAAATAATTCAACATACTGGTTACAATTAATTTCGTTTTGAAAATTGCAAATAATAATTTTTAGAAATTTAAAATGTATGGATCACTACATGTTTAAAAAAAATATAGAAACTAACACATTAACAAAGTGTGTAACGTTACTAAATGTTTTGTTGACTTTCAATTTTCATATTAATTAAAATTGAAAATAATACTATTTATGAATATATTTTAATATTTTTTTGTTTTATTTTAATAATTTTATTTCTTTATCCCCAATAATGTAATATTGATATGTAAAATATATATACCATTGAATAAAGATAATATACGACAAATAATAATGGCATTCATATTAATGTTCGTTGAACCATAGAAAAACAACTTCTTTAATGAAAATAGAACTTTCTACTTTTTAGAAACAAGAAACGAACCATGGTCTACAGATATTTTTTTCTCACCATTAGAATGGTGTAATAATAAATTTCATAGTATGTATACTAGTATGTATTACATAATTAAATAATTATTTGATATGCTACCGGGATAAACAATCTTTACCAATTCAGCATTTTAAAATCAGAACAAAAAATACAGTTCAAATTAAAATTAGTGTTTTCATAAATTGTAATAAAACAATTGAAGAATAATTTGTTTTGACTTGTTTTATCCTAATTTTACATTCATAAATTAATAGTTTAGTTTGTATTATTTAAAAAATATTTTAATTGACTTTACTAAAAAAAGACATATGTCAAATGAAAATTATTTATTTATTAGCTAACAGTAAATATAACGAATAAGGAAATTATTTGGAAGTTATTTTATTTGCACAGCGGATAATGTTGGTTATGTAAATATTATATATTATTAATGTTTTGGTCATAATTTTAAAGATTTTGATGAAATATGCAAATGTAAGGTTCAAATAATATTACATTTTTTAATTACCCTGGAAATATTTTTTTTATTTTTTTTATAAATTAAAACCGTTCCAAATTCTTTATGGCAAATATTAAGTAATATATCGTAACTTAACTATCGTACAACATATTTTCTAGCTCAATTGAATAAAAGTGATAATGCAGGAAAATTTAACAGTAAGTGATATATCTTCAGGTTCAAACACCACTAAAAATATTTTTTTAATATTTTGCATTGTTAATTTAATTGATTATTAATGTTCATGTCAATTTATTATTAAGAATGATTGATAATTTATAATAAAAATAGTAATTATTTTTTTATTTTATATTAGAAAATGATATTTACAATATATTTTATTTTTACAGTTTTCGGTTCCAACGTTGATGCTCTGAAACATGCATATTACAATCTAAGTTAATAAATTATAAATTATTATTGTACCTTAAATTATTAATCTGAACCAAACGAACAGAAAGAATAAAGCCTATTGTAATAAAAACATATAAAATGTCTTTCTATGTGTAAGGTTTTATCGCGCTTATGTTTTATTATCTTCACTTAAATAATACTTAACACAATAATTAATTAATAAAATAATAAAAATAAAATAATTATTTATTATAATTAATAAAATAAAAAAATGATTAATATATAATAATAACTTAACTTAAAATACTTCTATCATACATATCAACCTCAATATATTGGTCAATTATATTATAGATTATGTAGGTAAGAATATTTATATTTATATTTTTAATTTTATTCCAAGTCAAATTTATGGACGTGAATTTTTAGATATAACAGTGAAATTTAAATGTGAATTAGTCTAAGTTTTTTTTAATATATGTTGTGACGTTTTTAAAAAAAAAAAAATTTTTTTTTGAATCTGCTATAAAATTATATAAATGGACTTAATTCTTTCTGTGTCTTAAACACAGGCATACTATGTTTTGAATTAAACTAATGGCAGGATAAATAATATTTAAATAAACGTCTTATAGTTCTTTAATAATTTGGAATGTGGATTTTACCGATGAATTGGTAAATTAAATCAAACATAGAAAAACTAAATACAATTTGGTGACTAGTTATAACAAGTTACGTTATATCTATTCTAAATTTCCATTAGAAATAATTTTTAATGTCAATTTTTCGTTATCCATAAAATTTACTATTTTAACGTTTTTGAAAATAACATATTTTAAGTAAGATTACTAAAAATAAATACGAAGATGCTCCTAAAATTCATATTTATTGAGTAATTTATATTTTTTTTTTCTTAATCACTCATTCATAATAAATTTTAATTCATATATATTAAAATATTTTTGTTTTTTTTTCTCTAGCGAAAGAAAATTTAACTAATAAAAATAGTAAATTTTTTCAATATCTTGGAGTTTAATTGTTTAAAATTAAAATTAAACTAATTAAACTAATTAATTGTTTAGAAACTACAAATGATTATTACGATTACCTTTTACAAGAAATTAGTGTTATAAATAGTAAGTATTATAATTAATAACAAAATATAAAGCATACACGATAGTGAATATTTAATATAAATATAAAATTATTACTTTATATCTCAATACGAAATACTATTAGGATTCAAGTTAAATCTTTTTTAAAGAAAGAAACTTTCTTAAAGTTAAAACTTTCCTCGACCATGTGACTCTTTTATTTTGATTTTATGTGTGACTATAAGTACTGATCATTATTTTAGTTTGTGCATCATATACTCAAAAAATTACGGAAATTTTCGTCTTTTTTTTAAAAAAAATATTTATTTATTCGTTTATATTAGTGTTGTCTCCTTCAAAATAGTCCCTTTTAGATATTATGTATATATGCCAGCGCTTCTTTCAATCTTCGAAACACTTTTCAAACGCGATCTTTGGGATAGCCTTTAGCTCTTTCAGCGATTTTAATGTCATTTATGCTTGTAAAACGACGACTCTTAAAGGTTTTCTTTATTTTAGAAAATAGAAAAAGTCACGTAGAGCCATTATGTTTAGCCATTATAACGAATATGGAAGCTGGGGTATCGTTACAGTTTGATTTTTTTCACGAAATTCACGAAAAAGCAATGAAGTGTAAGCAAACACATTATCGTGATGCAAAAACCATGAATCTTTTTCGCACAAATCCGGACGTTTTTTTCGGATTGCTTCAGGCAAATGGTGTTCAACATGTAGGTAATACTCCTTATTGCTCGTTCGACTTTGTAGGAAAAATTTATGATGCATTATGTCATTCAAATCTAAGAAAACTGTGAGCATATTCTTCACGTTCGACCGCACTTGTCGATTCTTTTTCGGTCTTGGCGATTTAAAATTCCTCCACTGACGTTTGAACCTTAGTTTAGACGTCATATCCGTAAACTCATATTTCGTCATCTGTTTTAACGCCTTTCAGTAATTCTACATCATTATTAACTTCATTTAGTGACTCCTGAACAACTTCTATTCGCGCTGTTTTTGTTCGAAATTCAACAATTTTGGAATACATTTTGCTACCAATCATTTCATATCCAAAATATTCAAAAAAATGTCACAACATGAGCTAATTGTTATGCCAACACCAGCATTGATTTCTTTGATTGTGATTCGGCGGTAATTTATAACCATTTCTTTTACTTTTTCCACGTTTGCATTCGTTATTATGTGCTGGGGCGTCTGGGGCGTTCGTCATCTTAAACGTCTTTACAACTATTTTGAAAACGCTTATACCACTTGTATACCCTTGTTTTACTTATAACAGACTCACTATAAGCCTTTGTTAACATTTCACACACTTTATTTCATTTTTTACGCAAAATTTATTATAAATTCTTTGATCGATTTTTTTAACAAACAAAAATCGTCGAGCTCATAAAAACACGTCTAACCTAGCGGCTGCTACTTAAAAAGTAAACAATGAATACGGCTATAAATTATATCATACTTCAGGGGTATATGTGCCAATACAATGAAAAAAATTTGTAACAATCAGAATCTCTAAACCTGTGAAATTTAAAAATTCGCGTTACTTTTTGAACACACCTCGTACAATATAAAATCGTTATTTAATGGTATGATAATGAGTTTACTATGTTATTTTGTATCATAAAACGAATAAAATATCAGTAGGCATATAAAATAATGAATAAGATATAAAACAAATATTAATTTATAATAAAACATTGATATTTAATTTTTTTAGAAAATAGCAAATTCAATAAACTTTTACCTTCTCCAAATGATGGCTGTAATGATGATATCAATTAATAATAGCTTATTTGTAATAAGTTATTTTTTATAAGTTTAATAAGTTATAATTCATTAATATATATTTAGTTAACGTAATAAACTATTGTAATGACATGCACATATATCATCGTATCACAATTATTAATGTATTACTATAAATAATTTAAGTATACAACGAAATTGTAAATATTGTACATCTTATCTTCGAATGTTATTTTTATCTTATGAAACTATATAATAACATATAATAAACATTTATAATTTGAAAAAACAGGAAAACACTCGTTTTTATTAAAATGCTGGCTATATGTAATAATGTTATTGATGTTAATTAATTATAATATTCATATAACTCACTTTATACGGAGGTCATAAAATATATATCGGACAATGTTCAAAAAGAATATGTCTTTTATTGTTTAACCCTTTTATTTTATTTATTTTTAGCGAGGAAAGGCCTTTAATTTTTTTAAGGGTTATGTCTACAGTTATTCGTATTAAAAATACGTTTTAGTTAATATGTAAAGTACATATGAGAAATATGTACAACACTGAGTGGGCAGTGAGCACAGAATATTTAACTATTGAATTACTAAACACATAACATAAACAGCTTGGGAACGTACAAAAAATGTAATCGCCGTATGACCTTGTAACTCATATTAAGACGGATCATTAAAGCCAGTCTTCAATGGGAGCGGGCATGGTGGTTTTATTAAATCAATGTTTATTTTATTTCATAGTTTACTTCGATTTGCGTTAAAGTTAACGAATACATTTGTTTTGAATATTTATATCTGTACCTAAAACATAAGGAAAAGTATTTTTTTGATCCGAATTCGATCAAAATATTTTTTGTATATTGTACTCTTTCATTTACTTCTACATCATATACTTATTAAAAAACATTTGTGTTTTTGTGTATTTTCATTTGTTTTTAGTTCTTTCATATATAAGAGAAATTCAGCCCTAAAAAATTTTTTCCCTATAATATTTTATATTAATAGTGGTCAAATCATTATATAATATTATTTTTACCAATTATTCATTTCAAAAAATTTTATCAATTTTAAATATTTTAATAATTTCCAATTTTTGTATTTTAAAAAATTAGTTATATTCTGAATTTTATAACGTAAATCGTTATTTTATTAATATTTTAATAAGTATTTTTAATTTAAAACATTTTATGCTTCGATTTTTTTAATCGTTTTAATTTCAAATACATAAAAAAATTTCATCATAAATCAATTATTTTTAAAACGAATTTATTTTAATTAAACAATTAAAAATTATCAGCTTATCCAGATCCATATTATTTATAGAAGATATTCTCTCTTGTTGTATATTTTTTAACAGAATTTAGGAGAATTGTAGATTATTATAATTAGGTAAAACTTATATTAATTTTTATATTTGGAAAATTTTTTTTTATTTTTCATTTATTTTTTATTATTGTGTACAATATTTTATAAAATGTTTATATAATTATTTAACCAGATCGATGAAAGCTAAGATTCAACAAGGTTACAAAAATACCTATAAAAATCAAAATATAATTTAACTGTAAGTGTAAGCTATAAATTTAAATGTACCAAGCAAACGAAAAAAAATCAGAAAATATTATCCCACATTAGCAAATAAATAAAATTGAAAAATGTCTTTATTATATGTTTAATAAAACATTTTTTATTTATGACCCAGGTAGAATGTCAACATTGTTAGGAGGTTAATTAATTGTATATGCAACTAATAACAACAATAGTATAACGTAATGATAAGCATAAAAACGTATAAATAGCAAACAAATAGAAACACATTATTGAAAAACAAAACACTGATTGCTTCACTGATAATATAATATTAGGAAATACTAATAATATATCAAAATCATACACATATATATATGATTAAAGTAACTCAACTTTATAATATCTGTGTTATACGATTACATTTAATGAAGACTAGTATGTATAGTTATGAGTCATACATACATATTTTATACATGGGGTACAAAGGTAAATCGCTTCCACGCAGTGTACCCCGGGCAACGTCTTAGACGGCTAAAGATATACCAAAACCGACCGCTGTACTGTCTCCCTGATCTCACAGCAATTATGAGCAACAACATCAACATTACCAACAATACACAAAACAGCCCTTTTCAGGGCTCTCTGACCCGAGATATTGGCCCCCAGCTAATTATCTTCCAACTGAATGTCGAAGGCTTAAGCAGAGACAAGAGTAGCTATTTAGCTCGATTACTACCAGAACTTAAAGCTGATGTAGTCTTACTACAGGAGACTCATGTCCCAGATGTAGAACAAATGTATTGCCGAGGGA